>QEPC01009807.1:0-45509 GCA_003113815.1 Sphenodon punctatus | reverse complement strand
GCCTTGACGGCAGGAAACTGTGATAAGGAATGAACAGGATGAGGCTGGGAAGAAGAACATAACATGCACAGAAAAGATAGTGAAGCAACTAGTGATGTAACCCATAGCCTTGCTTTGACTAGACAAAGGAACAATAGAAATGATGCATGGCAAGTGAAAAAACCCAGCTTTCAACCTGTATTGAGCATGTGTGAAATATGCTTCTGTAGTTTGGTATAAAAGCTTATGGGGGCAGTCCCAAAAGCTAGCTCTCCTTTGTAAAGTCTGCTAACGCGTTAGCACTCAATAAACTGGATTACATTTTACCCTGACTCTGTGTACTGCCTCGAATTGGTGAGCCCACCCGAACCCAGTGGAGCCAGTGCTGAAATGGAGCAAAGAGAGTGGGGAACAGTCTAGGCAGGGCTTCCAGCTGTGGCTGGGGGGATATTCCTGCACTTAAAGAAATAAGACTACACCGCCCTGTTCCTTATGGTAATTGTGTTTCTTTGATGCACCATCTCCCTACCTGTAAATAAGAGTTCTGATGACATCTGTTGCTGTGAGGTTGCCCATCAAAAGGACTCTGGCATTAAGGGTGTGTGTCCCTGAAACATTCACACGTTTGGGGACTCCTCCGGGTCCCATAGTCTCTATAGCTGCCTGGCAACTGCCCTTTGACTGGCAAAGAACATGGACACCCGAAAATCAGAGGAAGCTGGAGATGGCTATCAACCCTGAGCCGCCCCTCAGCTGACAGGAGACTCAAGTGCTAGGAAAGACTTGGAGCAGGCACTGGTGAATTAACTTTTCTTTCTTTGAACTTACTGCTCAGGCCGTAGAATGTCTAAGGGCAGGTCTGGCCAGAGATAGTATGTGTGTGTGGTTTTGGCTGATGTGCTAGGTATGTGCTTACACTGATTAAACTTGCTTTGTTTCAAAGCTAATGAAACCTGCTTGCACTGGTTTTGGGGGTGGGGGGGTGGGATTCCCATGCAGAAGCCTTTGGGGTGGCATCCGGTCTGCCTGCCTGGTAATGTTAAGGTCCCTGGGGGTTGTTGAAACCCTCCCCAGGTGAGGTCGAAGCTGAAGAGATCGGGATACTGGCAGCGCTGGGGCTCTCGGGGAACCTCTCAGTGGTGTCTGTGTGTCAAAGACAGATGCTCTCCAAGGAGAGAGTCGGTGATCAGGAATTAGAAACAGAAACAGGGAAGAACGGAGGCACAAGCCCATTCCCAACCCAGAGGAGTGACTGAAACAGACACTTCTCCATGCGTCCCAGAAGTCCCATCTTAGGCGGGACCATGCTGTTTTTATGGGAAGTGTCACCACCTGACGCCGCCTAAGGTAAGCAATGCCCTGCTTTGAGGCAGCAGCTGCCAATGCATGGGAGTTCCCCAGCACTAACTAAGGTAGCCACTGCCAGAATATGGGGCATTTGTACGCTGCAGCGGCTGCCCAGAGCACCTGAAGTTGAGTGCTGCCTCGGCTCTTAGAATAATAGAATCAGAAAATCTTAGAGCTGGAAGGGATCTCAGAGGTCATGTAGTCCCACCCCCTGCTCAGTGCAGGAAATCCACAGCTACAGCATCCCTGACAGATGGGGCTGTCCAGCCTCTGTTTGAAAACCTCCAGTGAAGGAGAGACCACCACTGCCCTAGGCAGTCGGTTCCTCTGTCAAACAACTCTTACCGTTAGGACGTTCTTCCTAATGTTTAGCCAAAATCTGCTTCCTTGTAATTTGATCCCATTGGTTCTAGTCTTGCCCTCAGGAACCACAGAGAACAAGTCTGCTCCATCTTCTTGTGTGAGGCCAGACTGCCGCTGCTGGTCCCCATCACCTATGAGCAGATGCCAGGGCTGCCAAGGGACCATGGGACCTTTCCTCCTGCATCCAGCCAGGCTGCTGGAACCATGTTCTCCCCTCCCTGCACTGAGTTTGTGTCAGTGAGAGTGAGCCTGTGTGTGCGTGTGTGTCTCAATGAGAATGAGTCCCAAGGGGTAAAAACAGACGTGAGGGTATCCCACTTAGGCCCACTGTGGCCTGGGAACCACTGGCACATCTTTTTTGGCACTGCCGATGTTAGCCCAAGACTGCCCTGGGGTGGGTAGGCTGCTAGCCCAGGCTTGGGACATCAGGTCCCAGGACAGGAAGGATTCCCATTCTCTCTCCCCCCCCCCACCCCATTTGTCACCCCTTGGCTGCCTTACCTGGTGCTCAGCTGAGCGGCCATAGACAAGCATGGCCTCCCAATGCTTCCCCCACCTCCCTAGCCGAGCGTCTACGACCACTCCCCAGGAGAGGTTCCATTGCACGGGCAGACAGGCGTACAGTGAGGCAGGCACAGAGAGACTGACTGTGTCTGCTGTCTTACTGGGGGACGGGGGAGCTTAGCCAGCCTGGCCTCCAGGGCCTGTTGCTTCTTGGTGCTGCCTGTGCATTGTGAACAAATGCAGTGTGACCGATCCAGCGGTGCTGAAGTTACACCCTGTTGTCCACATTTCCACACATCTCTTAACAATCCTAAAGGTGTTAAACTGAGTGTTGAAAGATGCTAGCTTGGAAAATCTGTTTGTTTGTTTTTTAAACACGCTGGTCAGACCTGCCCTGCAGGCCATCAGTCAAACATCCTTAGGTCTGACTCTGGATCTCTGGTGGGGCCTAAGACAGCTGTGTTAATAACATCAACAACAGCAGGAAGGCAGGGAAAGTGAAGAATCATTTAAGACAAGAAAAGTGAATTGTCATCCAGGGGCTCCACAGTTTATGAGGCATAGGGATATGCGAAAAGACAGCGGTTTGGATGTTTGGATGGTTGGTCATTCGGTTCGAAACACGAGTTCAGGTTCAGTTGTTCGGTTTGGCAGAGTTCAGTTTGGCCAAACTCGGCCGAACATCCGAAAATAGCGCTATCGATACCAATGCCGATACCGAAATTGATTTCCCCCCCCGGTATCGGTATCATTTGGCCCTGAAACCACCCCTGGTCTCCATGCCGGTGCCAGGAAGTCTGCTCCTCAGCTGCCTCCCCTTTCCAGTCACGTTTTTCCTGCCCAAAGTCACGTTTTTTCCTGACCCCAAACTCATCCGAACCTTTCTGAACTGTTTGGCCATTCAGATGTTCGGTTCAAATGTTTGTATTGGTCGTCCGAACAGGCCAGGTTCAGTGCAAACTCCGAACATCTGAACCGCGTTCGCACACCCCTAATGGGGCACCGTGCCTGCATGGTGACTGGTAGGGGGCATCCCTGGGGCTAGAGTGGCACTAGAAGCTTTTGAGCTGTGGGCGGCTTGGAGCCAAGCAGGTAGTTGGGGACCCTGGAGCCATGTGAGTCCCAGACTCTGTGAAGTATGAGAGTGAATCAATGCACCCCAGCACAGGGAGGCTGAGGAACTCATCTGTTGCAGAATCACTAAGTGCAGATTGGGGAACAAATAGTGAGTCCATGGAGTCATTGGGCAGCAGCAGCTCATGGCCGCATGGAGCAGAATGGGAAGGGTAACCTCACACCCTCCAATGTTTGACAGAGAAAAATAGGGACACATCATGCCACACCTAGTTTGCATAAATTTGCATACATTTATTAATGTATTATTATTATTATTATTATTATTATTATTATTATATTTTAGCTTATTACATTTTTATGCTGGCCCTCCCCCTCCTGCTTCTGCAGCTCGGAGCGGTTTACAACAATAAAAATAATAAGTAATATAAAATTCAATATAAAACAACTTAACATTAAAACCTGGCAAAAAGACAAAGACCACCACCCCCCAAGCCCCCTCCCCATCACCCATCTCCCTCACCAAAGGCCCGGCGGAACATAAATTAAGAATTTATATGAACATTTGTAATAGCCCACAAACTAACTTTGGGGCTGAGCTGGAAAAAAAGGATGTCTGTGATAGAGGCTCTGCGGACACACAGGTTCGTATGTGCAGGACTGATGACTCGAGTTACCACTCAGCCTATTAAAAAGTCAAAACTCTCAATGGTTGCATTGACTTTCCCCACTAAAGTTTTAATTTGAAAGAGAGGGGCTGCAATCCCAAACTGCATGCGCATAGTTTAGATGCAAGTTCCGCACGGATTTGGGCGTGGCACAATGCTCCCGTAATGGGGGCACACGGGGTTGGATCACATGTGCACGTTGCATACCATACAGCGCACCTGGGACATGGGATCAGCCCCCCTGAAGGGTCCCAGGTGGAAGCAGTGACAGTCCCTTTTAGCAGCTAAAGAATCATCTGTCACCAACAGATTCATACCTTCTTTTAGTTTTCAGCTCCCTCCTGCCTGGGTGCTATCTTTCGTAGTTCTTTGATAGCCCTGCTGAGCCCAAGCTTGTGAAAGTGAGAAAGGATGCCCCTTCTCCACCCACAGCAATGAATGAGTCAGGGCCCCTGACTCATTCATTTCTGGGGGTGGGGTAGGGTCAGGACTCCAATCTAAATTTTAGTTTCATTTCCCTTTCAGCTAGCACTTTTTCCAGCTGCATTAATGAGGTGTTAATGACCCTATTGTTTGCTGCACTTGGTACAAACTTTACAGTGATGGGAGCTTGGAAGAGAACAAAACCTGTTAGTGTACCGGGTAAAAAGGTACTATCGGAGGGTATGTTCCCTCTGCCCAAGCCGCACTGGAAGCAACCTCCCCTGGTTCAGCCTTGGAGAATCCCCACCTGCCCCACAACTTTGGTGTGACCGCACCTTGAAAAATTATGTGCAGTTCTGGTCCCCCCCACCTCAAAAAAGATATAGTAGAACTAGAAAAGCTACAGAGAAGGGCAACAAAAATGATCAAGAGTATGGAACTACTCCCATAAGAAGAGAGGCTTGATAGATTGGAGCTCTTCAGCTTAGAGAAGAGAGACGACTGAGAGGGGATATGATAGAAGCTTATAAAAACACAAGTGGTGTGGAATGAGTAAATAGGGAATGGTTATTTACCCTTCTCAAATAGTACTAGAACTAGGGGAGACTCCATGAAACAAACTGATAGCAGATTTAAAACAAATTGAAGTATTCCCCCCCCCCCCCAACACACACAATTAATGCGTGGAATTTGTTACCAGAATGGAATTTGTTACCCGATGTGGTCAAGGCCAGCAGTATAGCTGGGTTTTAAAAAGGATTGGATAAGTTCTTGAAGGGTAGGCCCATTAACAGCTATTAGCCAAGTAGGTTTGGGGGATCTTGATATCGGGAGCTGGGAGTGAACAACAGGGAATGGATCACTCCATTGTGACCTGTTGGGTACTTTTTACCAAGCGTCTGAGATTGACCACTACTGGAGACAGGATGCTGGGCTCGATGAACCATTGTTCCGAACCAGTATGGCACTTTACGTTCTTATGTTTTTTTGCAGCACAAACTCCTCCCCCCCCCCAGCAGATAGAGACAGGGGACAACTAATGAATAAACCCATGGGTCCTCAGAAACAGAGTCGTTCCCCCATTTGGAAGTTACCACTGCTGCTAATGTTCTGCAGGTACAGCTTGATCAAAGCATGAAGTGCTAGCAGCAGCACTCTGTTAGTTACTGAAGTAGAGAAATGGGAGGGAGGTACCATTTTCTATCAAGGGGAGTGAGCTTTGAGCCCAACACGTTTTGGACCTGGAACCCCAAGAATTCTCTGTTCTTCTTCTGGGCAGAGAGAGTGCATGGAGAATGCCTAGGCTCCCACATATCCCCACCTAGCCTAGGGCCTGCCCTGAAGGGAGCTGCACCAAAGGGTTAATACTGAGAGTTTACGGAAGGTACTGGCTGGTTGTGACTGTTAGAGTGTGTATAAGAGATAAGAGGCCATGGCTGTCCAGTAGGCTTGGCTCTGTGCTTGGGCCAAGTATTATGCCACCCCACCCTGCTGCAATTTTTCAAGGGAGTTTGCCAATCTGAAGGGAGAAGCCAGGCAGATATGGCATGTTTGGCATCTAACAACACCCAAGATAATGCCTCTCACACCAAGGTGAGAGTACGGAGCCAGTTTACAGATAAGGCCCCGGGACAGTAAGGAGAGAGGGCCAGTTTTTAACACAGAGGGCCTGGGTTCTTTTCCCATCTCTGGAAGAGGAGTGAATTCTGGAAGAGCAAGACACGGACTGAAAGCCAGGACTCCTGGGTATTCCTCCTGACTCAGTCACAGACTCACTTCATGGCCTTGTCTTCCACTCTCCGTGCCTCCATTTCTCCATCTGTAAAATGAAAATGATGTTCCCTTCCTTCCAAGATCTCTGAGTTCTGTGGATTCAAAGTGACACACAAGAGTATGGGTAATTGAGAGGTGGGAGAATTAACAAAACAAAGGCCGTGTTCCACAAACCACTTACTCTGGAGGAACCCTGGAGTAAGTGGTTTGTAGCCAAAGATGGAGTCTAAACTCTGACATGCACAGGAGAAAAAGATCTGGATGAGAGAATCCGATACCCAAGCCAAGTGCTATTGTTGGCAACAAACTGGAAAACCTCAGCCATTGTCAGAAAACGACACCATAGTGCACTGCTCAGGGGAATGAAAATACTCTCATCAGTTCAGTAGTCAAAATAATTGGCTGAACCAAAATGTGCTGAGCACTCAGCAGCTTGTGCTGTGTCACTGCTGCCCAAAATTTCAAAAGGGCACAGCATGTTTGGGAAACGGGAGCTGAACTCTTTCCAAAATCCTGCCTTATGTTAAGCTCAATTACATGTATTAAGAATAGAACAACTATGCTATTGCAAAGATTATGCCGAGAGGAGGTTATTTAGGTTGGAAACCCAAGCATCTGAAAGTTGAGTAATGTGGTTGTCTGTAGGTTCCACGCACTATCCCATATTGGTCTCCCTGTTTACCAAGGCAAGAAAATGGAAGAAGGCAGTTTCCGCACTTTGGCTGGGCTTGCAAACAATTTACTTTGACTTCAATGGGACCTCTCTACAGGAACTGGCTGATGGATCACAACTTTTCACACACTACTGTGGGAATAATTTCCCCAAAGGAATTCTCATTTTTTCCCCATAAAAGGTGTTCTCGGTGGCTGCACCTAGGCTGTGGAACTCCCTTCCGGTGACCCTGGATCTCCCCTTCTTTCGTCGACAATGTAATACGTGGATGTTCCTCCAGGCTTTCGGTGAGGGAGATGGGTAGGGGGTTTGAAGGTTAGGGGCGGTGTGTCTTTTGTTTATTCTTTAACATCCCCCTTGGTGGACGGCATTGTGCAAATATCATATTCTTGATTTTCCCCACTTTGAGTCGGGTCTGTCAATGTGGATACAAGCTGACATTTATCCCCACTACAGTCAGTGGCATATTTATTTTGATTTTCCAGGTTGGTTTTCTGGAGTTTTTTGGTCATTTCACTTTGGATACTCAGTCAACCAAATATCTGCTCCAAAATTCCCCCTGAATGCCAGAAAAATCAGAGTATCCAGAATGAATACTCTGAATATACAGATAAGTGAATATTGCTTTGGTTGTGGATATTTGGATGGCTACCTAAGAATTTATTTATTTATTTATTTGTACATTTTTACCCTGCCCCTCTCGCTACAAATGTGAACAATATCTGCAAACATAAAAATGCATGTTCAATTTCCATTTAAATAAATAAATAAATAAATAAATCAAATCAAATCAATTGAGCTCTATGAAATTCCCAAGATTCACAGCTAGATATGGGTCATGAGAGAAGAGGGATGCCACCACAGAAAAAAATCCAACCAGAGCAGAAATGCAGCCACTTCTTATTAGAAATGGATGGTGAGGAACCAAACGAAAGCGAGGAACCAAAAGAAATTGCCCACTAATTAGCTAACCATTTTATAGGGCAGACAGCCTCTCTGTTTCCCCATCTTACACCAAGTTTAAAACTCATTCTTAATAATGGAGTTGCTTACTACTAAATAAATACTGAGTTCCCTTTATAATGCCCCCAAAGGGGGAGAACGTGACTCCAGGGAAGTGATGTGGTGACTAGGGCTGAAGCGGCAATTCCTTTTTCCACGCTGATATTTCATTCCGCGATTATGGAATTGCCTGTGACTTTCCGTAGCTTTTCCACCAGCATTCCGCTAATTCCACACCCTTTGCTTTGTGACATCGGAATTATGGGAATTATTGGAAAGTGTCAGAATAATCTCAGAAAGTGTCGGAAGATCTCTTTCCATCGGAAACAGCTACCATGGTGGCTTGCCATTTCAGCCCTAGCGGTGGCTCTGCTGCCGTTGATACCAAAGGAACAACACTGGTCGCTTTCCTACATCCTCCTTATCCATGGCATTTGCATAGAATGGGCTACTTGTGAAATTCTGCAGCAGGGGGGCGGATCATGTGCGCAGTTCATGAGCCAACACCATCTCGATCTGCTTGCAGCAGCCCTGGTCTCTCCCTGGCCAGAGCAGATGTGGAGGGGTCAGAGTGGAAACCAGGAAGCTGCTGCTGCCCCTTGGATCAGTTGTTTGGTAGTGAGAGGTCTTTGTCACTGAATCGCTGATCCACAAGACAGTAGCTCCGGTCCAGTTTCAAGCTAAACAACTGACCCACAGGTACAGCGGTGGGCTCCTCTCAATCCCCATCTTGAGACTAGGGCTGCGCTGGGGTGACTGGACATTCCCACATTATATTGACTGCATGGAAGCCATAAATACAGGCAATTGCTCCAGTTTCTTGAGGAACAATTGTCTGGGTTCTTAGCATCGTGACCCATGTTTGTGTGTTCACATGAGCACACAGACACTGGTTTGGGACTACAGCTATGTGGCCAATGTAACACAGGGAAGAACTGATTGCACCAGCTGGTGCGCCCAACCCATTGATTGTGATGGAGAGAAACTGACCCTTCTTTTGCGGGCTGCAGTGCGCGGGCTCGGTGTTGGCACTGGTCCATGTGCGGTGGGGGGAGGGTGTAGACAGGGGCACACTCGTCTCCATCCACCTCTACCCCCTTAATACGCACAGTGCAACTGCCATTTTCACTGATTGCTCCGTGTGTGGGTGATGGGTGGAGGTGGGTGTGCATGTTGCACTCATACACACCCAACCCACCCATCCACCCATCATGGATTTTACACAAAACTCACCCACGTATGAACACCCAGATTTCTGGGTGTTCATGCATGGGTAGGCTGGCCATGCCTCCCCTTTAAAAGAGGATGTTTATGAAAAATACATGGTGCAGGGCTACACTGGAACCAGTGCAGCCCTGCACCATGCATTTTTCATAAGCATCCTCTTTTAAAGGGGAGGTATGGCCATCCTATGCGTGGGTGCCGCTTGTGTAAAAAGGGCCATTGATTTCATCAGCTGGGGATTTGTCCCCATTGACTTCAATGGAGCATCACTGATTTACACCAGCTGGGGCTCTAGTGCCAGTGTTCAAGCTGGGGTTACTGAATTAAATTTCCTTGAAACCATCTTGCTAATGTCTTTATCAAAGGCCAAACCAACTCCATCTTATCAGCTAATTTGTTGACTCCATCTGAGCACTTTCCTTACCCTTCCCACCACCCTCTGTGTCCAGATTGGGCTAAATCTTGCCATTTTCCAGGGCCCATAACCCCCTTGTGTCTTGGGAGCTCAGAGCCCCTTGCAGGCCTTGCCTTGTCACCTTGGGCAAACCAGCTTCCAGCCTCCTTTAACAAACACGAACCCTCCCAACCCACCAACAAGAAGTATCAAAGTCAAATATTGAACATGGCACCTTCATTCCTGCCCCCTGTGTCACAGGCTAATTCACCCATCATTCCCCAGTGCCTCACACTGAAAGGGGAGCTAACATGGAAAACTGCACTGAGCACCTCTGACAGGCTATTTGTCTTCCAAAGGCCGTTATTATCAGATGTTGTCCACTGCCAACACAGGCAAACCGGAACACTGTAAGTAAGTGGCAGGGAAGCTCTATGTTAGGGGAAGTTAAAGTATTATCACCCTGCCTTTCCAATCACTGCAGCACATCTAAAGAGAGGTAGTGAAATCCATTAAAAAGGGGAGGCTTTGCCTCCCCCTAATCTCTAGTACTTGCTTTTCTGACCGTGCGGACATCGGACGTTTTTAGATGGACGGAGGTGGGTGGGGGGGATGGGTGTTTGACTGTGGTGGGTGGAAGTGGAGATGGACACACACACACCTCCACCCACACACAGATCCTCCTCCAGTTTTCCAGAGGGCTCCATGGGTGGAGGTGGGTGGACATGGGTGTGTGATGGGTGGAGGTGGGTGTTATGCAGGAGTGCGTATGCACCCTCACCCATCCCGCTCGGTGTTCACATGGGTGAACACCGGGAGGACACCCATCCCCCCACCCACCACCGGCCGTATACACGGATGTCGGACACCCCCCCAACACCCACCCGAACACCGAGGGGGGGGACGTCCATGTAAAAACTGTCATCCTTGCTGTCCTTACTTTCTGTCCATGCCGACCAGATGTTCCCAATATGGGTAGCTGCTTGAACATGCAGCTGCTACCTGATAGTTGGTATAGGAGGCGGGGAGCAGAAGGGGCCTACCGTAAGCAGCAGCAAGACTCAATGCGCAGCAGCAGGCATGATAGCAGTGTGGCCCTACATTGCTCCCAGGGTCCTGCCATACCAGTTCCCCTGCCACTTCTGTTTCCCAAGGATTTGCTACATGGCCGCTCCCAGGGCTAAGGTAATTGTAAGGGGCTGTGCTGACACAAACAGGTAGAGTGTGGTGGCAACTGACTATCATGGTGCTTTTCCTGCTCTGAAGTAATCGCTTTCCTTGTTGCCTTGTTGCTATAGGTCTGCCATCACAATGGGCATGGACAGAACCTCCAGCCACAAGTGCCCACTGCAACCAGGACCTGAGTGTTCGCACCAGTGATGCAGGGAGGATTTGGTGAGGGAACTGCTTGGGGAGACCATGTGGCAGGCAGGCGAGATCTGGGATGCGATTCATGGCATGGGCAGGAAGGATGGGTCATTTCTGTGGCAGAACTCAAAGCTTTCAGACCTGAAGCTCGCCTGGACCTCTGGAAGGACAACCACTGGGTCCACCTCTGGCAGCAGTTCTAGCGTTAGGACAGCATGCTCGAGAAGGTGATCAAGGAGATGGCATATTTGTTGGTACAGAGACTCAAAGAAGTCTGCCCCAGTCTCTCCATATCCAGACTTCCCTTCAGCTCCCACGACCATGAACATTGTTGCTCAGGGGCAGGTAGGAATGGGCGAACGTGGTTCGGATGTTAGGAGTTCGGACCGAACTCGGTCTGTTCGGATGTCTGAACCGAACATCGGAACTGAACTCTTGAACGACCGAACAGTTCGGTCGTGTTCGGACGAGTTCAGATGAGTTCGGAGGCAGGAAAAACCTCTTTCCAGGGCCAAAGATTAGGTTTCAGTTTCGATTTCATTTCGGTTTTGATTCCGCTATTTTTGAATGTTTGGCCAAGTTCGACCAAACCGAACTCGGCTGAACCGAACCATCGAATCTGAACTCGGGTTTCGAACCGAACGACTGAACATCCGAACCGCGTTCTGTTCGCCCATCCATAGGGGCAGGCGCCCTATTCAAACCTCCATCAGAAGTTCACTTCCCCACACCTGGATCCCACCCACTTGCCCTGGTTTCTCTAGCAGTCAACTCCCCTCCACCCCCAGCCAAAACACCTGAGCCTTCTCCACCCTGCACTCACGCCACTGAATGCCACATGGGCCAGACATGCCTCCCCCCCCCCCACCATCAGTCCTGCCATGACATGAGCAGCACACCTCCTGTCAACAGTCCCCCACAACCTCCACGGCCAGATCCATGGGAGGAGAAGGCAGAGGAAAATGTCCCCCCCACTGGTTCCCGCTCACATAGAGAGCCTGCCTAGCTGACCCAAAAAGGCACAGGCAGAGAAAGAAGTAAATGGACTTTTTCAAATTAATCATTCTAAATAATTAAAAAACATTTTTAAAATAACAAAAGTTCACCAAAATACAGTAAATCAAATGAAAGTTAAAATAAAGTTTATATTATTAAATAAAGTTGTTATATTTTTTTCACAATCCATGATTTCTGTGCTTATTCTGAGAAAGGTGGGAGGTTTTGGAGAGTGGGGGCAGTGTGGAATGGGGGTATGGCCTAGTGATAAGCCACTTTGGGGTCTGGGGGTTGGAATGGAAGATGGTGATGGTGAGTGGACTGAAAACAGGGGGTGAGGAATTCTTTGGTCATGCACTTGCATGAGAGGGCAGCCGGGGGGCGGGGGGGGAGCACATGGGGTGGCGGCTGTGGAGAAGAATAGGCAGCATGGCATAGCGATACACTGCTTTGTGGGCTGGGGTTTGGAAGCACTTACACGTGCAGGGAGGACCCAGGAGGGTCCATAGTAGCCAACACTGTGCCTCTGCACTTCTTAGTGCTATTCCCAGATCTGGCTGGCCTGCGAATTGCCAATAGGAAAATGCACAGGTTCAGTCCTGCAGCCTGCTAGCCCATGAATGGCAACCAGGAGCGCAAAGGGAAAGGAAAAGGTGGGAAAGAGCATTGGGGTGGGGGGTGGGGACAAGGGAAACTATGCTGTTCCAGTGATGGGGGTGGGTGGGTGCTGGAACAGGATGGGCCAGAGGAAAAAGCAGAAATTTTAAAGGCTTTATTGAACATTTTTAAAGACTTTATTTATGATGAGTAAGCTGTCACTTAAAGCTGGGTGTTTGTGCTAGCATTATGGTTGATGTTCTGGCACAAAGTGTCCTGGATCTCTCTGGCTATGCACTGCTCTGCTCTGTTCAGCTGGTCCCAGAACAGGGGCACTGGCTCACCAGAGCTAACTGGTGGGGGTGGGGGGTGTTCTCCAATGCGGTCCTGCCAGACTCACAGATGTTATGGAGAACACAGGTGGTGGTGGCTAGCAGGAGATCAGTCTCCAGCTGGAAATTAATCCTGGTTGCAGTTGTTCTCTAGTGCTGCTTCGAAAGCCCCAAAGCCCTCTCCACAAACAGAGCAGCAGTCCTGAGCTGCCTGTTGAAGTAACTTTGCTCCGGAGTGTGGGCCAACACTGTAGGCCTTCATGAGCCAGGACTTCAGGGGTAGGCAGAGTTCTCGAGAACAACAGGCTACATGAGCGCCCTCTCAATGTAGGTTCCAGTGGTGGGTCCGAAATCCCCAGTGTACATGCACCCAAAGAAGGGGGACTGGCAGAAAATGTGGTTCTTTCAAGACCACCTGGCCAGCACATGCAGAAACTGGGCATGGTTGTCCCTTATGGCCTGGAGAACCATGGAGTAGAACCTCTTGCAGTTCAGGTAGTCATCCTTTCTATAGGGTGGGCACTGGGCAGATGATGGCGACATAGCTCCCACTGATCGCCCCTATACAGTTTGGGAACCCCACCAATAAAAAGTCCTCCATTACCTCCACAGGGTCAGCCAACTGCACCACCTGGTCCAGCAACACTTCCACAATCACAGTGAAAACCTCCACTAATATGGTGCCTACTGTGGCGGTTCCAACACCAAATTGCTGGGTGACAGAGGGGCAGGAGTCTGGAGTGGCAAGGTGAGCTTCCAGATGGAAATGCGCTTGTCCATAGGGATGGGTGACCGCAGTACCATGCTCTGTTTCTCCAGCTGAAGCCTGAGGATTTTGGCTATGTGCAGGACAAGGCAGTCAGGCCTCCTGAAGTTGGGGATCCACTTGACATCTTCCCATGAGGACAGCACGTTTTCCCAGCAGTCTGTGCTTTTCTCCTCCACCCAGACCAGTCTCTCAGTGGGTACAGCCAAGCAGAGGACATCGGTTACTAAAGCCACATGTCCTAAAAGGTACCTCTCAGCATGCATCAGCTGTCCTTGCAGAGCTTCTTCAATCCTCCCCAGTGTGGCCTGTTGTCGCTGGAGGAAGGCAAGTGCATGCACCCCACTACCCCAGATACACTACCTCCACTTCTGGCCCCATGCCAGGCACCTCCAATTTTCTGGCTACCTGGGGCCCTACACTGCCCCCGTGGGACAAAGCGCACACTGGCGCACTGGCACTGCGCTGAAGCAACAGGCAGGTAGGCTGAGGAGGCGGCGAGCTAAGCACGAGGAAGAGCTGAGATGGAGAAAGCAGGGGACAGTCACAGGCCTGGCGGTGACAGGGACTGAAGGGAGCGAGTTCCCAGTTGTCCCAGGTGTATATATAGGGGGATGTTGAGATGACCCAGGTTCCAGTTGTCCCAGGTGGGGTGGTGGGAGTTGAGACTGAGAGGAGAGAGCTTGTTGCCATCTATGGGGGTGGGGAGTGGGGAAGGGTTTCCTCCTGTCCTCAGATGGGAAGAGAGAGTTATCGTCATTACCCCCCTGTCCCAGATATGTATGGGGTGAAGAGGGGGAGGTTGAGTGCAGGGAAACCAGGAAGCTGAGCCAGACAATGCCAGTCTGGGCTTGGGATGGAGTGAGGGAGGCAGCCTGTGTTTCCATAGCAACGGTACACGCAACTTGGGCCCTGCAGCGCCCCATCCTGGGCTCCTGTCTCTTTAAAGCTCTGACAGAAAGCATCTTACTGGAGTGTCTGTGAGGAGTGGGGTGCTCCTCGTTGTCACCCCCTCCTTCTGCTGGTCACTGATAATGGGCTTGACAACGTGGGTCGCTTTCTCCCATCACAGGCTGACGGCTGCTAGAGCAATGCCAAGTTCAAAGCATCTCCTCCATGCTTTTCCCCTCATAAGAGAACCAGCAGAGGGAGAAGACCAGGGAGAGAGGCAGGAAGGTTGGATGGCTGGTTGGAGAAACAGCATCCCACGCCTCGCCTTTCAGAATCTGCTGAGATCAGGAGGCCTGTTTTGCTTTGGCTTAAGCAACAGGGATGGGTAAACGCTGTTCGGAAGTTCGGAGTTCGGCCCAAACTCGGCCTGTTCGGACAACCAAATGCAAACACGAACACAAACACAAACACGAACACAAACACGAGCATACCGAACAGAACAGAACACTGAACGGCAAAATGGCCGAACAGTTCGGTTAGTTCGGATCGTGTTTGGGTGAGTTCGAGTGGCAAAAAAAGGTTCACTGTAAGGTGACAGGGAGGGGTAGTACTAGTCACAGAGGAGCAGACTTCCAGGCACCAGGGGTGGAGAGGCTTGCAAGAAATGAAACTATCTGCCTCCCCCCTTCCCAACACCTTCTGAGCTAGTCACTGTTCCTGAACAGCAGGCGTTGAGTAGGATTAATAGATTGCTTTGTTTCATTTCAGTTTTGTACTGAAATGAAACTTAAACCTTAAACTGAAACCTTGTGTTTGTGATTCCCACCCCCACATTCCATATAGAGAGAGATAGAGAGATATAGATATAGAGAGATAGATAGATAGGTTGGGATAGTAGACAGTTGTAGGAGCTAGCTTAGTGATAGAGATAGCGTTAGTGATTTAGTTTTAGTGTTTGTAGGAGTAGGCCTGTGTACTTATTAGATAATCCATTTAGTTCATAGCATTTAGAATAGTTAATAGCAGTTAGATTTAGTGTAGATAGATAGATATAATATTAGATTAAAAAAATAAATTAAAAAACCCCATATAAAAACAAATAAAAAACAAAAGAAAACCATATAAAACCCAATAAAAAACCAAAAAACCATATAAAAAACAAAAAAACCACCCATAACTTTTCCCGAATGGCCGAATCGAACGGCAGAATGGCCGAACCCGAACCCGGCAAACTAACCGAACTGCCGAACCAAACGGATGAACCGAATGCAGTCGAACTGAACGACCGAACCCGAACCACGATCTGTTCGCCCATCCCTATTAAGCAATTAGGATGGTAGACCAGCTGCTAACTAGTTCCGTGCTTCTCCAACCTATATATATTTTTCCTTACAAGATGCAGCAAGCAGGGCTGTCAGCTGCAACTGTTTATAGGTCATCGTAAATCAAGCCTTAAATAAGCCACACGGTTCGGGCATCTAGAGTAATGACGGACTGGCTGTTTCTATGTGCCTCCTGGTTTCTGAGCTTTTAGGGCATTCTGCAGTCATGCTCCCAAGCTTTTCTCCAAAACCACAAAGGCTAAGAAACTTTTTTTTCTTAGAATGAAAGGGTGTTAACAAACAAGGCAGACTTCCATGCAGGCAGCCCCCACTCACACGTTTAGCATGTAGACAGGCAGCCCCTTGCATGTAGTTGATGCGCAGCTGTGCAGCCCCATGCGCAGGTGTAGTGAAACTAGCCAAATAAATGGGCAGGCGCTTGTCCCCATGCTCACCCCACCAACCTCCGGTTAGATTTTTATCATTTCTATCACCTGTAATAGCCACCCTGAGCCTTTGGGGAAGAGTGGAATAAATATTCAAATAAATAAATAATATTTATATGAAAAATCACCAGATTGCCAGGACTTTGGGTGTAAAGAGGTGGACACGGAGGTTGCCTGCAGCTGCACTGGGGTTACACCCCCGTATTTGCCCGCTTCCAGTCCCGCCGGGTCTGTTTTAGACGGACCTGGTGGTTTCCCTGGGCCACAGTCCACTGGCGTAGTGCCCCCCTCCCCCACACCACAGAGTTGTGGGCAATCACCCGAAGCTCTAGACCAGAGGGTCCCAGGAAGTCGATTTTGATCTACCGGTCGATCATCACCTCATTTGCAGTAGATCACCAGGGGGTGAGGAGAGGCTAAGCATCTGCTTTCCCACAATTCAGTTCAATGACTCGTTTACGATGAGGGGCCACTATCAAATTTCAGCTCTCAAAGAGTGAATGAATGCCCACTCTTAATTGTCTTTAACAGGACAGAGCCATTGGGTTGAACTGAGGGTGGCCCAGCCCTATCCTGGCCAGAGCTTCAGGTAACCAAAGTCAGGCAAAATTCAAGAGAGCCTGAATTGTGTGGAGGAATTAGCCATCACTGTGGAGCCTGGGAGACACTGGGAATGTATGATAGACCCTGCCGTATCTCCCGCACTAAAGAGAGCGCTCCGTTCCCTGCCTCTTTCAGGGAGATGTCTGTCTTAATTCTTTCTCTCCCATCAGAAAGGCAGCAAACTGGAGTTGGGGAGGGGACATAGGGGGAAGCACACCCATAACACAACACACACACACCCCTGACCCACTCCCCTTCTCCACACAGCACACATCCCAGAGCACATGTACACATAGACAGGGCCGGCCTTAGAATTTGTGGGGCCCAAGGGAAATATAAAATGTGGGACCCCCCACCCCCCATTGGCCCTCTATAGCCCCACCCCTTTAACCTCTTCCTGTAGGGCCCTGCTCCTCTACTGTAACCGGTGAGGTGAGGGGAAGGGAAGGGAAGTGCAGCCTCACAGGAAGCAATCACCCTGGGGGCTGAGAGTTACAGGACCCTGCAGAAGTAACCCATCCTGCAGCCTCAGGAGCTCTGGTCCGGAGGCTACAAGGACTGCCCTCCCTGTGGGCCCGCCTCCAACCACGGGTCCTGGATCATGGGCCCTAATGACCCTGTTTAAGGTGGGCTCTACACATAGAGACATACCCACCCTCAGGGTCCAGTGCACCCCAAAAGCATGCACACAGTGCACATCCCCCACGCAGCGGTGCACACACAGCAACCCCCAGTTCTCAGTACACGCACAGCATCCAGCACAAACATGCTAAGGAGCTTGGGAAAATAAGAGCTGGAAGAAAAGTCTTGCACCATTTGCTGAAGCCATGCAGTGCAAAGTCTCTGCTTCTGCTTCTACTTAATTTTAAGATTAGAAGTATTTTAATTATTTTTTTTTGCTGTTAATCACCATCTACTTTAGTCAACTAACACTGTAGCCTAGTGGATACGGTATCAAGATGTGGACTATATATGTATAACAGTTAGATAAGGCTGACCATTTATTTCCAGTAGATCTCTGTGGGTTCTTGGCCCCATGGAAAAGTAGATCAGGTGCACCACACATCTGACCACCCCTACGTGCATCACAACCCACCATCCGTCTGACCACCCCTGCTCTAGGCTGGTGCCCGCAACTCTATAGTGCTGTCAGGGGCAAGGGCCAGCCGGGAGTGGAGCTGCAGCTTGGTCCGCCCAGCAGACAGACTGCAGCTCCACGCCAGGCTAGTGCCTTGGGTTTGGCCAGCCCGCTCCGCTGGTGGGGCTTCAGAATGTTCCGGAGCACCGCCAGCAGGGCTGCCTCCACATCTGGCACAGCACAGCACAGCACAATACAGCGCAGCACAGCACAGCACAGCACAGCACAATACAGCACAGCACAGCACAGCACAGCACAGCACAGGTGCTTTTAAACAAACTGGCCAATCCAGGGGTGAAGCGGGCAGGCATGGACAGAACCAGAGCTTTTTATCCATTTAAAAGCACCTTTGGTTTCTTTTGGTATGAAAATCAGCATGGAAGTCTGGAGGTGGCAGGTCATTTGTGTAGCTGGCAAGGGCTTCCCATGGTATGCAAATAAGCTAAGAAGGCTGAAAGGCTTATTTCCATACCACAGAAAGAAATACATGGTGAATTTGATGATTTTTCCATATTTATATTTCTGGTTTGGACTGTACAATCCACTTGACCATAGTCTTTGCAGGTTAACCCCTCTTATGAACATGTAGGAATTTCAAGCTCCAGTGTCAGACACCCTGGCCTTAAATCTGATTATTCCACCCCGCCTAGAATCATAGAATCTTAGATTTGGAAGGGACCTTAGAGGTCATCTAGTCCAATGCCCTGCTCAGTGCAGGAAACCCACAGCTACAGCATCCGTGACAGAAAGTCATCCAGCCTCTGTTTGAAAACCTCCAGTGAGGGGAGGCCATCGCCACCCTAGGCAATCTCTTCCACTGTCGAACAGCTCTTACCGTTAGGAAGTTCTTCCTAACATTTAGCTGAAATCTGCTTTCTTGTAATTTGAGCTCATTGGTTCTAGTCTTGCCCTCAGCGGCAACAGAAAACAAGTCTGATTCATCTTCTCTGTGATGCCCTATATGATTTCCCTGCCCTGCTTTATACTGTATGTATGACCTATGTTTTGAAAATATTGTTAAAGTAGTATAGCCGTTTTTACACAGATGGGGTGGGTGTGGGGATGGGGGTGGAGCTGCGGTGTGTGTGTGTGTGTCCTTTTACACAGACACACACACACCTCCACCCATGGGACCTCCTCCGGTTTTCTGGAGGGCCCCATCGGTGGAGATGGGTGGGTGATGGGTGTAGGTGTGTGTGTGTGCCAGGAGCACGTACACACACCCACTGCCTGTGGTGTTCACACGGGTGAACACCCGGCACACACCCATCCTCTCCACCCACCGCCGGCCCATTTACACAGACACCCCCCCCCCACATCACCCACCCAAACACCGAGCGGTGGGTGGGGCCATCCATGTAAAAACAGACTAAGTCTGCATGCTTTCATTTTTTGTTGTTGGTTTTTTAATGCTCTAACTCCTCCTCCCCTTTACTAATATTTGTGTTCTTTGGCCATAGATTTTTCTTAGACTCAGTTTTGCAGTATTCTTGGTTTACATGGTTTGCGTTGTTGGGGTTTTGGTTCATTCTATGGGTTTTGTCTGTGATACAGCCTAGATTTAGGTTTTGCAAAATAGGTAGGTTTATTGGGGAAAATTCAGTGACGGGCCCTAGTTGTGTTGTATTGCCGAGTTAGTGTGTGTTGTATGGAGACAGCGGGAGTTTTTACACGAGACACTCCCATGCAAGGACAGGCACCGTCCACGTGAGGAAGGTCTCGTATGAAGCTGGTGTGTGGGGGTGCGCGCCCCTGTGACCCACGCACCGGCCATCCAGTCCATGCATGAGGCACTCCGGGAAAAGTCAGAGTGCCTCATACACAGACAGGGTGGGCGGGGCACGGATGAGGCGGCTGTGGGTGGGGCCGCTTGTGTGGAGCACCCCCCCCCAAACATGGCACCCATGCACCCACCCCACACAAAGACAGCGGATGCCCCCCCATCCCCTGTAACAACACCCAGTATTTGTGCTAACAGTTAGCATGAGTAGGAGTCCTATTAAAGTTAATGGAATTCGTGTCTGTGCTAACTTCTAGAATGGAAACTCCCAGAAGTGCAAACAGTTTCAGTGGAAAGGGATTTTTCTCCCCTCAGAAAGAAGTTTGACTCCTAAGTGCCTACTCCTTTAAACAAACAACAACAACAACAAAACTAATTGTATTTCCTTTGATTGTTTTGGCCCAGTTTTTAATAAGCAATTGAAAACTGGTCCCCATTATTACAATCAATGAATCATGTTTATTGTTGTAGTGCCTAAGGACAGGTACAATGGGGGTCCCACATTGCGTATACACACACACACACACACACTACTGGGCTTTCACTGCTCTGAGGAATTCTGATCACAGGTTCCTGGGCTCGGTGCAGAATTTTCTGGCTGGGATTCTCTGGCCTGTGACATGCAGGAGCTCACACTAGATCAGGGGTGAGGAACCTCCAGCCTGTGTTTCTTTTTTATTTAGTTCCTTTTCAGGTTCTGTGAGGGAGCTCAGGGAAGGGGTTAGAGATGGGGGCATGCACTCGAGCTGGCTCCATGGCACAGATCCTTGATCTAGATCTTCCCCTTCTTCCCTCCGTTCTGAGCACCTCTCTTAAGAAGAACTCCTGTCCCCAATTCCTATTGGTTCCACAAAGCTTGTACTAATTTTCAAACTGACCATTGGGATGGAAAGATCCCCCACCCCTGCACTAGATGATTATAAAAGTCCCCCTTTGGTATTAAAAGCTGTGGGCCAAATTAACAGCAATTTTAAATCAGCATAGCAGTCTTACACTAGCCCTGATTCCACTGACTCATATGGAGGAAGGCTGCTTACACCATCTGGGAATCTGGCCCTCTGATGTAACATATGACTAATCAAACTCACTTGAAAATATCTTGTTCAGGCCTTTTATCAAAGGCCAAGCAAACACCAGTTTATCAGGACCCGTTTATCAACTAACTTGTTGGTTCTCTCTTTGTAAGCATTTTACAACCCCTTATCCTCAAATCAGGCCCTGCCAGTTTTGAGCCCCATTAACACCCTTGTGGCCCTGGAACATGAAGCCCCACACAGACCTTGCCCCTTTTCCTTTGGGTGAACCAGCTGCCTGCCAGCCTCCTTTAACAAACAAGAATCCCAATCTTCCAAGGATAAATATCGGGTAAATATTGAACATTTCTCTCCTGCCCTGTGTCCAAGGCAACTTCCCTTACAAACTATGAAGGCTTTACCCACACCTTCTTTTCTTCCTAGCTTGCTTTTGATGTCCTATCACACCAGACTGCCTGTATCCTCGGGGCAAGGAAGCTCCCCTTCCCCTCTGCAGCTCTGCAATGTAGATGCCAGTAGATCCTGAGTGTAAGTGGTTATGGCACCATATCTAATGTTGTAACAGACTGTGACTGAGGAGGGTCTGATTCAAACAAGAGTTGAGAGAGACCCAGCAGCTGCCATTGGCGTTCATGGGAACCTGACGGCACTCGCTCAGTGACTCTGAAAAGCCAGGCAGTGAGAGTGATGAACTCCCTGCCCATCAACATGAGTCGGAGAAGCCCTGAGTCTTAGGCCATTTTTAAATGGGACTTGCCCTTGCAGGTCCCCCCAACCCCCCGAGCGCCCATCTGAAGGTTGTGTGGTTGGCTGTGCACTCCTGTGACCCACCCACTGCCCACTCCTGCCCATGCACAGAGCATTGGGGGAAAATCCCGGATGCTCCATGCGGGCAGGAGTGAGCGGTGCATGGGTAGGGGCACACACCTAGAGCACACCCATCCTAGCCTGTTTAAATCCACCCCCTCACTGGACATGCATCGCGGTTCCCTGTGGCTCACATGGACCCGCCCCCCAGCCATGCCCGTTTAAAAACGGCATTAGAAGCTACTCATTAAGGCCACAATCCACAAGTCACTTACTAAGGAGTTCCTCCATTGAAACCCACAGGGAGTAACTCAGACGTAAGTAGTTTGTGGTTAGGGCTGAAATGGCAAGCTGCCACAGTAGCTGTTGTCGATCGAAAGAGCTCTTCCGCAATGAGCGGCACGGTGCGATGGAGATGTTCGTTCTGCTACTTTCTTTCTGCTACTTCCGCTGGCACTTTCCGACATGCGGTCATGGTGCGAAAGTAGCAGAACAATGTTTCTTCCTACACTTTCCGAGATTATTCTGACACTTTCCAGCACTTTCTGATAATTCCGATGTCACAAAGCAAAGTGTGCGGAATTAGCGGAATGCCGGTGGAAAAGCTGTGGAAAGTTGCAGGCAATTCCGAAATGGCGGAATGAAATATCGGTGTGGAAAAAGGAGTTGCCACTTCAGCCCTACAAATTGTGGTAAATCAGAAGGCGCCTGTGTCTTGTGTGTGTTTCTGTGACCCACTGTAAGTGTGGGCTGCACATCCCCCTCTGTGCCTGTTTTCCTGAGGGTTCGCAAGTCTCTTGTAGTCTGCTCATGAGGCGCTCTCTCTTTAGCTGAGGTGGCTCCTGCTATCTGTTCCGGAGGTCTCTGCTGTGGAAGGAAGCATGGTGGCTGTCCCATTTGCTCTGCATTTCTGATCAAGTGCGTTGGTCATGTCTCATGGAACTGGAATGTCTTCAGTGTGCTGCTGATCCTAGGCAGATGAATGATCCCACTCCCCAGTCTACATTTTGTGCCCTCACAGATAGAAGAACAAGGCCACTCTTCTGGAGCGCCTGTTCTCCTAGTGTGGAATGGCAGGTGTGCCAGGTCAACTTGTCAGAAAATGAGGTGCTCCACCTCCTGCTTTTCATTGAAACAGCACCATGAGTTGAGAACCACATGGCATGTTCTACACCAGAGGTGGGCAAAGTTCCCAAGCCCAAGATCCATACGCCAACATTTTCATATGACGGAAAGCCACAAGATGCATTATAGCAAATGTGGCTGGCTTCCCGCAATCCCGGGGGTGGGGCAGTGCGACATTCTCTCTGCAAAGCTCTAACTCCCAGACAATTTGGTGGGTTTGGGCAGCAACAGCAGCATAGGAGCCACTCCCCCTGCATCCATGACCCTCACGAACCTCCAGCAGACAAAATGGCAGTTTGGCTTCTCTTGCTCCTGAGGGAGCTGCTTGGCCACACCCCTAGGCAGGCACCTGTGGCAAGAGTCATTCAGTACAGGTGCCCGAGAGCTGCAAACAGCTCATGACCCACCATTCCCCCCACCCCAAACCACAGATATTAATGCCAGGAGGAACCTTTTAAAAGATCTTGTCTGAACTCCTACATGTCACAGACCGGTTGTTCCTCAATCAAACCCCAAAATATGGGGTGGCCCAGTGTGTGCCACTAAAGAGATATCTGCTCTTGACTGAAAGACTTCAAGATGTCCTGTGAGGATGTCTGTTTTCACCCAGTTTTGTTGTTGGCACATTGTATATATTCCAGGCTGTAGCTCTCTCTAGCAGGGGGGGGCATGGTGACCTGGCTGATGACAACTTTGAGGGCTGACAGTGATTTGTAGTGGGTTTGGGAGCTGCTGCACTAGGCAACTGAAGTGGCATATTCTAACCTTGGAAGAATGTTTGCAAGGAGGCAATGGGCACAGAAGAATGGAAGATGAAAGTAACAGGAGGGATTAGCCCTCATGACTGATAGATCTTGGGAGAGATGGAGGACAATTCTAACCTTCAAATTAATGGGTCCAGGTTTCTCTCCAGCATGCATAAATCAGCACGGTGCCGTTACACCAGCTGCGGATCTGCAGCCTGGTTCCTTGTCTGTACAATGGGAGTAAAAATCCTGCCCTGTTCCTTGTCTGTACAATGGCAGTAAAAATCCTGCTTCCTGGGATGGAGGCGGGGAGGGTCTGTGAGGATAAACACACTGAAGAGTGGGGATAGGGCTCAGATACTGAGGTAACGAAGAACACGTTACTGCACCAGGCCTGCACCGCAAAGGTGCGCAGAGAGGCTGCTCCGCAGCTTTGGAGCTCCCTTCCCGAGCCTGAGCATTTTCAATGTAAAACTTGTTTATCTGGTCAGACGTTTGGTGGGCGAGGATAGGATTGGGAGGGGATTGGTTTTAGCTGAATTTTTATGCCATTCATATTTTACTGGGTTTTTAGGTAGGTAAAATGTTGTATTCGTATTGCCATCTTATATTGTTAGCCTTTGGGGAAGGGCAAAACAGAAATCCCAATAAATAAATAAAGTAAAGATAAAGTACCTTTAGGCAGAGAGCTATCTCCAGGAAATCTAAAGTGACAGAAAAGAGGACAAATGAGAGGAGAGAGGGGAGGAAGTATGGGAGGGGTGCAGGGAGGAGGAGTGAATGGGGAGAGGGCAGGGCTTGGAGATGGCTATTGGCTCCCATGGGGGTTGAGTCATTGGGCTTGGCACCCCAAACTTGGCAGTGCCGGGGCTTTTCCAAAGTATAAAAACAGGCCCCAGGCTCAGCCTGGCTACATGCTAGATCCAGCTCAAGAGAGAGAAAAGAAGAAGCAAAGATGAAAGTCCAGATCTTGGCTGTTTTTCTCGTCGTCTGCCTCCTCTCCCTGGAGAGCACCACGGCAGCTCCATGGGTGAGAGATGTCCCCTATTGCCTTGTATCGTGGCAGCAGCTAGAGATTAGACCTGGGGAGAAGAGTGGTATTTGTATTTACGGAGGTTATTCGTAATTTTGTAAAGACTTTGAATAGCAGCTGTGGTCCTCAAACCACTTGCTCCGGAGAGGCATCAAGGAGTAAGTGGTTTGAGGACTGCAGCCGATAGCCACAAACAAAACGTGTGTCTCCTGATCCACTTATGTCGGATTCCACTTTGGTTAGTTTGCTTATTTCAGTTTGGTTATTTGGTTTTATCAGTATTTTGGGAGGTTTGTTTCAGATGCCTGCCCCCACTCTCCCCATGCATAATAGTGTATGTAATGCCAAACAGTATAAATGAAATATTGAATTATCTGATGAAATGCAAACAAATAGTGGAGATTGTATCTGCTTCATTGGTTTGGATACCTCCAATTGGGTGGATGTATTCCTCTGTCTAAATATTGTTGTTTCAGCTCTGCCTAGAGAGTGGTGTCCCCACTGTGCTGGTTGCTGCACAAAGTGAGGGACACTATCTGACCCAAGGTGCTTCCAGACTAAGAGGCAGAGGGAGGGAAACAGAGGCACAGAGAGAGGAGGGTGACTGGCTCAAGGTCTCACAGATAGTCTGGGCAGAAACAGGTATAAAGCCAGCTCCTGGATCCTAGCCTAGTCCCCGACCCAGTAGACCCAGGTATCTTCTCCTTTACTAGGGATGGAAATTTTGGCAAAATCTCGGTTCTCGGTTTTATTGGTTCTCTGTTCTCCCTTTATCGGTTCTCTTGGATCTATCAGTATCAGTGGTACCGGTTGGCTTAAATGGGAAAAACTGCAATGTTAAAGAACCGATAATGCAGATAATGCAAAAGAAATGATATTACCAAGAACCAGTATTATTGAATAAATCAGATTAGAACTGGTAGCACCATTATCAGCCACTATCAGTTCTCGGCAATACCGAGAGTCCCATCACTATCCTTTTCTTGTACCAAGCTCCCCTTTTATGTCCTGGAAAAATCCCAGAAACTCACCTCTTCCTAGACATCCCTCATTTATCAGTCTGTCATTTAATTTCATTCATTCATTCATTCATTCATTCAAACTTATATCACACCCTTTCTCTAAGACTCAAAGGGTGTTTCACACTAGGGATGTGCAAACGCGGTTCGGAAGTTCGGAGTTTGGATCAAACTCGACTAGTTCGATCGACAGAACCGAACTTCCAAACTGAACTCAAATTCGACCGAACTGTTCAGTCAAATCTGAACCAGTTCGGAAGGCCAAAATCAGCTTAAAACACTGGTTTTGAATGTACGAACTCGGTTCGGAAGTTTGGAATTTGACCAAACTCGACTAGTTCGGTTGACCAAACTGAACTTCCGAACCGAACTCGATTTTTGAACTGAACTGAATTTCCGAACTTGGTTCTGTTCGCACATCCTTATTTCACACAGTCCCACCCCCAGGCAGGCCATCTGTTTAAAGGCAGCGTGCCAGATGTGCAAGCAGAGCAGAGGCAGGGCAGGCTGTCCCTGCTCTGGGGCAGCTCTGCTGCCGGTGCTCTGGAACATCCAGGAGCACCACCAACAGAATTTGTAGCCTAATCCTGAGTCACTGGCTGGAGACAGGATTGCTGTCTGTCTGAACTGAATTTCCGAACTTGGTTCTGTTCGCACATCCTTATTTCACACAGTCCCACCCCCAGGCAGGCCATCTGTTTAAAGGCAGCCTGCCAGATGTGCAAGTGGAGCAGAGGCAGGGCAGGCTGTCCCTGCTCTGGGGCAGCTCTGCTGCCGGTGCTCTGGAACGTCCAGGAGCACCACCAACAGAATTTGTAGCCTAATCCTGAGTCACTGGCTGGAGACAGGATTGCTGTCTGTCTGCTCGGCTCAGCAGATGCCCACTGCAGCTCTGCTCTCAGCCAGGGTTTGCCTTGCCCTGGGCAACACCATAGCATTGTGGATGCTCTCAACTGCAACTCTGTGGTGTGGGGGAGGGATGCTCCACGGACAGATTGTGGGTTACGGCAGTCGCCGGGTCATTATAAACCCTACCCAGGGCAGACATGGGGGAATACCTCTGGGTTTGCTCCAGGGGCGAGCACCCTGTGTCCATGTGAAAACACCCAGAGTGTCCTTCCTCACCCACACTTCATGGCATCATGGGAAAATGCCAGACGTTACGGGGTAGGAATCTGAGACCACAGAATGTGGCCGTGTACTGAGCTGAGCTCCATAGTTTACACCTATCAGAGCTATTATCGAAGTTCCATCAGGCATGGTGTGTGTGTTTCATATTGTGAAGGTTATCTCAGCAACTGCAAGGGCAATTTTAAAAAAATTATTATTATTATTATTATTATTATTTATATAGTGCCAGAAATGTACCTGGCACTGCACAATCAATGGTTACGGACAGGTCCCTAGCCCTAAGGGGCTTACAATCTAAGAGACAAGGGAGAGGTGACCATCAGGAGAGACAAGGGTACATTCATGAGGTTGAGAAGTTGTAGGCACAGGTGCTTCACTTAAGTTCAGGGAACTAGATTCAGAGTGAGTGGAAGGGGATGCAATTTCACTCATGACAACTTAGGGAAGGCCTGACGGATGAGGTGGGTTTTCAGGAGAGATTTGAAAGTTGGGAAGGAGGGAGCAGAGTAAACTATCCAAGTGATTGCAAATAAAAGGGTGGGAAATGGAGATAAAAAGGGATCCTGGGGTGATCATAAACAACAAAAGCCTGCATGTGACTCCCAGGCTGAGAACTCCCCAAGTCAAGGGGTCCAACAGCTTATCCTAGCCATGCGGGAGAGAGGAAGGGCAAAAGTAACTAATTGCCGACTCTTGCTTGCAGAATTCTGGCAGCTTTGATGACAACAGTGCCGGAGACGACAGCTTTAACAACAACGGGGTGAGTGTCAAGAGCAGCAGTGAGGCACCTTCCAGTGGGCCACTTTGAAAATTAGCCCAGGTTCCACAGAGAAGTCAGGAGTTGTGGGCAACAGGGATGTTCAAGGGGTGTGAGCAGGATGGGGGAAGGAAGAGGAAAATCCTAATCATAGGTCTACACCATGGATCCATCCCCTAAGCTTGAGTGCGTGTTATCATTTCTGCTCCCTTTCCCCTGAGCTTACTTCATTCAGGCCAAGGATTTGAGGATGGGATCCACGGCCAAATTCAGGAATTCAAAAGGGGACAAATAAAAACTAGACAAAGGCCAGATTTGGCTCAGGGGCCACAAGTTTTCCCACCCCTGGCCACAGAGGGACAAGTGTTCCCAGACAATTTAGCTGTTCAGTATGATTGCCACTTTCTGAGGAGAAAAACCCCCACATGGTTCTATATGGCCCAATTCCTGCTAAACGTATGTTTTCTTTCCCCGAAGTTTTCCATTTAAAAAGAAAATTAGGCCAAAATGAGGAAATAAGTATTGTAGACAATTTTTCACAAGAGCCACAGAGCACAGGCACTGCCATCTAGACTCGGATCGATGGCCTAACTTGCTCAGTGGCCTATCTCAAGCAGGGACCAACTGGGGACATTTCAGAGGAAATGAGCAAAACCAAGGCCTGGGTGGGATGACTGATCCCAAAGCATCTGGCAGTCAGGGGTGACAGACTCTAACCAATTTGGAAGAAAATGTTTGGGTTTGTTGGAATTTTTTTGGTTTTCTTTTACAAACAAACCCTGAAGGTTTTGAAAGAAATTCAAATTTTCCGTTTTTGAGAGAGGCCACCACATTTGATGTAGAGCTGTGGTCATCTCTCTCTCTCTCTTTAAAAAGGGGGGGGGGGTTATAGTAGAGGAATGCAACGAGTACTACAATACTTGCAGGTAATACCTGCATTTACCAGGCACCCCATTGGGCACCCTAGGAGTTACCCAGCCACTCATTGTGTGCCCAGATGCCCCCCGCCCCCAATCCAGCCTGGAAGTGCACTTTCCTGGATTTTCCAGGACTTTCCAGGGTGCCGATCCCAAGCCCTGCTTGGCTCCTACCTGCACTCCCTGGGCTGACTCATCCGCCCAGCTGCTCTTCTTGGCTGCTTCGTCTTCTGGCCACTGCTCAGCTGAGCTGGGTTTTCCTGGCTTGGCTTTTTTGGGGCGGGGGAGCGAGGAGGGAGGCCCCTCCTGGTGTGCCTGCCTGCCTGAAGGCATTGCATGCATGACCTGTGCACAACTCACGTGCACATCCATTTAAGGCATTATGGTGTGCTGCACTCCCATTGATTTTCCAGACGGAAGCTGCATGTGGCTTGGTAGTTGGGAGGAGCAGCCAGGTGGGTGAGTCAGCCTCGGGTGCGGTCAAGAGCCAAGCGGGCTTTGGGACTGGCATCCTAGAAAGTTGCAGAAAGACCAGGAAAGACGCCACTCGGGGACATTGGGTTGTATTTGGGCACCAACCAGTGCCCTGACATCCAGGTTTTGTCAACAACCCCAGATGTGCCAGCTTGCCCATTTTTGCCGGTGCCCGGCTGCAGCTCTAGCTAACAGATAGAGGAGGCTCCCAGAGTGAAGAGAGGAGTCAATCAAAAACTGTAGAGCTGTCCATCTAGGAAGAGACGGACAGCACTGCTTAGCACAGAAAATGGGAGGAGCTGTGACAGAGGTACAGAAAATAGCAATTTGGATAGAGAGTGCAGGCAGGGCATTTCTGTTTACCTCTCTCATAACACAAGAGCTAGTGAAAAGGGACACATTTCAAACAGAACAAAAGAAAAGAATAGGAGTACACATACTTAGCCTGTGGAACTCATTGCCACTAGATAATGTCCAGGCCAAGAACCTAGCAAAATTTAAAAAAGAAAAACAACTTGGATAATAAGAACAGGCAAAGTATAGGGTCTGATTCGGGGTCGAAAGGAAGATAGTAGCCTAGCTAGACCACTGGCCGGATTGGTATAACAAGGAGTGGATGGAGGATGTCCAGCTAGATGGGCCCATTGGTCTGGATGATATAGCTGGAGATTCAGGACCAGGGGGGCACACTGGTCTGATGCAAGGCAGTGGGGAGTGAGCATGTGTGAGGCTGTGTGAGGGCAGTGGGCTGGTTCAGAGTAGCAGTAAGGGGACAGAAGAATTCTGGCCACTTACTCCCGGGAATAAGTGCGAGTTAGCTGGATACCCCTTCTGGGAGTGCCTAGGAGAGGCTGAATGGGGACATCCTTAACTCCTGGCTTTCCTCTTTGTTGTTGCAGAATAACGCGAATGGCGGCGGAGTGAGTATTATTTACCTATGCTTCATTGCCTCAATCATAGCTTGTCTCCCTGCCTGCTAATGGGGCCTGGTACCACCTACAACCCTGCATAGGGGGGGACTCAATTCCACTGGACAAAGTACATTCGAAATAACAGTCGTCGCTGCCACATAGAAATTAATAATAGGACACAAATTTATTTTATTTTATACAAAATTTGTACCCCGCCCCTCCTGGCACGCAGCTCGGGGTGGCTTACATAATTAATAATAAAATAATAATAAATAATAATAAATAATAACAGCAAATAAAATAAGCAATAATATTATCAATCTCAAAAACAATACAAACCAGATAAAACCAACAATCCCAAGGAGCCCCCCAAAATACTCTTCCAACCAGCCCCACCTAGCCACCCTAACCCAGTCCCCCACCCCTACCTGTCTCCCTCACCAAAAGCCTGGAGGAACAGCTAGGTCTTACAGTACTTCCTAAAGGATGAGAGTTTCCAGTTGGCACTTTTCGCATCAGCCTGGTCTGACTCTTTTTCTCCCTCTAGTGGCCAGAAAAATCCATTGCTGTCTTGAGGTTAGGGCCATTGAACGAAAGCAGCCACAACCCTGCACTTTTACACCCAGAGGCTCCAGGATCAGCTTCCCATTCTACAGTGCATTTTGAAGACCGAGGGACAAGATCGAGAGATTCCAAGTTAGGGTTACCACCTCCCTCCAGGCTTTCACACAGAGGGGGCAGGGCAAAAGGCGGCCATGCCTCTTTCTGACATAACCCTGCCCCTTAAGGAGCGTTGTAACAAGATGCTGCTTCATAGCGGCAAGTCCCTATGGCTCACCCCCTTTCCCCAACACCTCTGGAAACCCTGATCCTCTGAGTCACGGGCACAGCCAATGGTGCTCCTGGGGGAAGACCCCAAAGAAGTGGGGTCTTCCCCCAGAGCCCAGAGTAGGGTGGCTATATATAAACATCTTAGAGGACACGTATGAAAAATACAGGTTTCAGGGATGCATTGGCTTCAATGCAGCCCTGCAACCTGTATTACTCATAAGTGTCCTCTAAAATTTGCATATATCTGGCCACCCTAGCCCAGAGACTCTGGATCAAAAATCTTGGCATCTTTGAGTGAAACCTGGAGAGGTGGCAAAATCCAGTTAGTCAGTAATAGTTTATTGTTTTAACCATAGGTTATAACAAAATACAAATACAAATAAGATTAACACAAAAGGAAAAATTTAGTACAAAACACAATAATAACACAATAAACAATGTCAAATAAATATAACAAAACAAGGGTCTTGCTCCTAAATGGAGCATGGGCTTGACCGAGCCAAATATAAGGTCAGTTATGTTAAAAAAACCAACACAGCAGTATAAATCTTACTCCTAAGTGGTGGGTAGCCCCTACAAACCCCCTAAAATTAATACTAAAACAATATTCAAACAAAATTCAGTTACATAAAATCCCCAATAACATGGGTCTTGCTCCTGAATGGTGGCAAAATCAGTCTGAATACATAAAGGGGGAGTTCCTCTGCAGAGGAGGAAATGTAGGCAAAGAGCTTTGTCACTTGATCTAGTTTGACCTTGCCCAAACCCCTTCACTCCTCCATTCTTCAGTTTGCCTCCTGACCCAATTGTTCATTCCGATCGTGAGCTCTTTGGAAAAATGCATGTCTGTACAGCTTCCAGCTGGCTTTTCGTTTCTGTTGTGGAGCACGGATCATCTCATGCTCCGTGTCTTTGCAGCACAATGGGGCACCAGTCTCAACTGGAGTCTCTAGGAGTTGCCGAGGGAACAAACCATGAAATAACCACTGACTATTTCTTGCAGAATGGTGGCAGCTTTGATGGCAACAAAGTGGGTGACAACAGCTTCAATAACAACGGGGTAAGTAACGACAATCAATTCTGTGCACTGCACAGCTCTATGGGTTTTATTTAGCGTCATCCTCATCTGCTTAGCAGAGAGACCTCTTAGCTGGTCAGAACAGAGTCAAGGTAAAGCTTGCAAAGTAGGGTGCATTTGCTGAGCATTCTTCATGTCCGGTAAACTGCTTGCTAGAGGTTCCTGGCTCCAGAGAGTTTACAGGAGCCCCCAGGAACCAATTGGAGGTTGCTACCTCCTGCTGTTCCCATGGGCACCTGCACAATATCTCATAATTCTCTTGGGTACTGCTGAAATAGCCCAGAAGATGGCCTTTTCTGGTTGATGTGTTGTTGATGGGAGTTCTGGCATTTCCCCAGAGGACAGTAGGGACTGGACTAGTTTATAGAGACAGTCCAATTGCACTTATAGGAACTTGACATCCTATCCTACAATCCATCCAGGCAGTCGTGTGGTTTCCCAAAATTCCTGTGGGCATGCACAAGTATCCCACTTACTCCAAAATCAGCCAGAATACTTCACTACTGTTTGTTGGCCAAGAACGTGGAATATTGTGTGCAGTTCTGGTTGCCCATCTAAAAAAAAAGATATAGTAGAACTAGAAAAGGACGGTACAGAGAAGCGCAACAAAGATGACAAAGGTTGTGGAATGGCTTTTGTACAAGGAGAGGCTTGATAGGTTAGGTTCTTCAGCTTGGAGAAGAGATGACAGAGGGAATATGATCAAGATGTATAAAATCATGAGTGGTGTGGAATGAGTAAATAGGGAGTTGTTATTTACCCTCTCAAACAGTCCTAAAATGATGGGAACACTCCATGAAACTAAATGGCGGCAGATTTAAAACAAATAAAAGAATGTAGTTTTTTCACTCAACACACCATTAACTTGTGGAATTGGTTGCCCGGGGATGTGGTCAAGGCCAGTAGTATAGCTGGGTTTAAAAAAGGAGTGGATACATTCTTGGAGGATAGGTCCATTAACAGCTATTAGCCAATTAGGTTGGGGGACTGTTGGGAGCTGGGAGTGAACAATAGGGAATGGATCGCCCCATTATGAGCAGTTGGGTACTTCTTCCAAGCAACTGAGTTTGGCCACTGTTAAAGAAAGGAGCTGGGCTTGATGGACCATTGGTCTGACCCAGTACAGCAGTTCTTATGTTATGATAAATTGCTCCCCACCCTGGGCAGATTGCTGAGCCCTTGCCATTAGATCAAACATGAATTGTTCTGCTGGAGAGAGAGTAACCCTCGCTTTATTTCTTGCAGAATAACGATGGAGACCCTGAAGTCTGGGTGAGTCACATGCCACAATCTAGCTCTCCACTAAGATCCTATTGCCAGGTACCTCAGTAACTAGCAGTTCAGAATGGTGAGGAGATGATCAATGTACTGCATTTGGGGAGATCACCCAAACCAAGCTGGTAGTGTACCAGGCAGGCAGGAGTTTGCCTCCACCAACTTCAAACAAGGCTGCCCCCCCAGCAGTATGTTCAGCTAGTTGGGTTCAGGGTAGGGTTGCTTGCCACCTGGGGTGGGGTTTTTGACCTGACACTCCCATAGGCCAAAATAGAAGTATCAGGTAAAAAATGACCAGTGATGGCAACCCTAGCTCAGGGAAGGCCGTGGAAGTGGTTTGGAATCATGAAAGTCCCACCCCAAGAACTTAGACTACTTAGCTCACACAAGAAAAGGATAAGAAGTGATGAGATTCCTTTTCCTCAGCCATTTCATGGGGGATTTGTGACTGTACAGGACTCCTTCATTCCAGCAGACAGGGAACCAAATGGGAGGAATCCCTACCTCCCACAGTTTCCTCCATCTGGGACAAGGCAGCACCTGGCAGCAGGGAACTGGAGGGACAGGAGGGGTCCCTAAAGTCAGGGGACGGAGGGCAGAGTACACAGGGGACTCCGGCTGTGAGGACCCACTCTCTCACCTGCTGTTGCTGTTTGCCCCAGTGGAGCTGGAACCCAACAGACACAGGAAATGGGGGAACAGAACAAGGACAGAGAAATAGCCTCTGTCCATTGAGCAAGGTAGAATAGAGGGATGGGATTTTGTGGGCCAAAACACAGCCTCCCCCCCCCCATAGCAAACTCCTGCCTGTGCCCTTGCTAGAGGAGAAAGGCAAAGTGAGATCCAAAGGCTGGCAGCTAGAGCCAGATAAATCTAGACTTGGTGCATTCCTTCACCATTAAAGTCAATGGAGAATTCACCATTGACTTCAATGGGGGCAGGACTGCAACTTTTTAATAGTGGCGATTAACCACAGGAATCTACCTCCCAAGGGATGCAGTGGGACTCCCTCTAAGCTGGAGAGTTTGGGAATCCATTTGAAAATGCCCTCTAGTTCAATGACAAGCTGTTAGAAACAAGGCAAGAATGACTAGCAAGAACTTGCAGCTGTGTGTACTGCAGAACAGGGGGCAGACAAGAGTCCCCACTTGCCTTGCAATCTATAGGGTTTTATTGGGGTGTCACTCTGGCCTATTTGGTCCTTAATGCTATTTCTTTCTCTTTTTTTCTCCTCCAGTATTAGGCATCCAGTCACCTACCCTGAAGCCTGTCCTGATGTCATCCTCTTATCCCATCCCCTCATCTGTCTTTGTCTGAATATGAATCACACTCTGAGCTCTTCCTCCGCTCTGCCCTGCTGAATGATTTCCCTGGAGGGTGCTGCTGCCCCTCAGTCCCCTTGGCAATGATACAAATAAACTCGAATTCGCAAATGTGCTTCTCTCTTTTCTAATTGGTCTGAGCAGCTGCTCCACTGTTATGTGAAAACAGAGCGGCTGGCATGATGAGAGGCACTGGGATAAGTGCCCTAAAGTCAACCATGTCTTTCTGGCTAAACCTTCATTGCGGAGAGCTTATTTCTTTTCCAAACAGACAACAATGCCCAGTCCCAAACACATAAAAACACAGACAGGGACAGCCTCACACACTAATGGCCAGGCCCGTACTTGGCTCCCAGGTGAGCTTTTTTAGTCAGCATCACTGAGACCTCTTCCCCAACTTCATTGCTAGCTTCCCAACTTCCTACCACAGACCTGGTCTCAGGACCACGGACAGCTCCCTGTGGCCAGCACAAGTATGTCCTTGTCGATGCACCCCCCACCAATGAGACGCAGACACATTGCATGGGTGATAAAACAGGCCACACTCTTTATTAATCAAATCTCAGGACGGTGGGTAATTGCATCAGGCAATCTGGGTCCAGTATGCTAGCTAACCATCAACTGTTAACATAGGCAAAGCCCTGGATGTGCCTTCCAGTGACATTGCCTTTAACCAATAAAACTTCACCCCTTCGACAGGTGACTAGCCATGGCTGAAGGGGGCAAGCCCATTCTGGGCCAGAGTAAGGAGTTTCCATGCCCGCAAGGTGTAGGCCTGTCCTTCTTCACCCTGCTAAGACACCCCTCCCAGGGACGTGACCCCAGTGCATGCTGTGCCCGGCGTTGCCTGGGTATCACTTCCCCATCTCTTAAGGAGATGACTAACTTTCCTATAAGCTTACCTAATTATCCTACTATCGCCTACTGGCCCCCTGCTGAGTGCGACAATTGTCCATTCATCCATAATTCAATAAGATGTTTCGGATGTAATGTCAAATTATACCAAATTGTGTCCAATTGTATTAATTATCATTCTTCTTCAAATTACCCTATTTAATGAACCAATTCGAGACTGCCAGATTAGATCGAATTCAATTAAATTGTACAGCAATCGTTCCTTTAAAGCTCAATTGAACCAATAAACAACCTATTTATATCTACTCGAACACTGTGAAGGAGGCGAAAAAACGACCCTTATTAATAAGGCTACTCGGTAAAATTCCTCCTTGGTTCCTTAATGGCAACCAGAATTATCCCACAGTGCTAGAGGGGAGGTGGGTGGGGCTGACTTTTCTGCTTCCCGATCCCAACTGCTGCGCTTTCTCTGCAGCACGGGAGAACGGCCCCTCCTAACAGGAGCCGCCTCCCAGCCCACGTCATGGCGCTTTTTCGCGCCGAACTGTGGGTTGCTTAGCAACCCCATGGCTAAACAGCGTGGGGGAGCCTTCTAACAGGCTTCACCCACTGCGGCTCTCCTCTGCGCTCCGGGGGTGGGGTGCAACAAATCCCCCTCTCACAGCCATTTCTGCTGCGCGGGGACTCCTCACCAACAGTCTGTTCTCAATTGCCCCAGGGCTTCAGAGCCTCTGCTCTTATATCCTCAAAGGAGTGTGGCCAAATTCTGGACAGGCCAGCCTTAAAATCATACTGCACACCCCCTTGCACGTGTTACGTCACTGAGCTGTTGGAGGGACAGGGACACCCCCATTCTAAGGCCAGAGACATGCTCCTAGCTCTGCCTCTGTACTTGCTCTGGAGAGGGGTGGAATCCTTGCAAAAACATAACCACAAACAGCCTGGTCATGTGAAGACTTGTATCCTCCATTACATTTAGCCTTTACCCCTCTTCCAGGGAATGAAGCCAATTGCTCCTGCTAGAAAGTCAATCAGAGTAGACTGTGTATTAGGTGTACTGTAGTAGCACCTGGGGGGGGGGTCCTCCTGACCCCTTTGTCCTGGGGCAGTGTAGAGTAGGGGGGGTGCACTTCATTTTCGTTATTTCAATAACGAAAACAAAATTTGTGTTTTTCATTTTTCTTATTACAATAATGAAAATGATAATGAAATTGCATTTTTCATTATCGGTGTCGTTATTGGTATTGTTCTCACATAAAACCGAAAATTTTGTTTTTGGTTTTGTTTCTGTTGGCACGTCTAACATACACACACACACACACACACACACACCCTCCCCCCACATGGACAAAAATGGGAACAAAATGAAAAACAAAATGTCCTCATTTTGCACAGGAGAGAACCGAGGCCCAGAGAGACATGGTGATTCACCCACAGCCACAGGAAATCTTTAGAAGAGCCAGAAATTGATCCCTGGGTTCCTGACCTGAATCCCAGCCCAGTGCTGGGCCTCTCTTCCTCTCCATGCAACAAGCTGGATTCCCTCCAGCATTAGCACTGATGCAGGCAAAAAAAGAGGAGATTAGGCTCCTTCCTCATTTCAGTGCAGGTCCAAGCAACGCTAACTAGGACGGGTGCCTTTATTTTCCTCCTTGCTTCAGTGGCTTCCAGGAGCTTGTAAGAATGCTGAACCATCAGAGTGCAAATTCTGCCCCCTGGCCATGCTCCCCTGCCCCTGTCATGCCTCTGTCCCAGCTATACTCCCCCACACCATGTGGTCACTACACATTGCTAGGCAGTGACTCTTTACACAACAAAGCAAGTGTGAGACCACATGTGCATGGGGGGGTAACAAGTGGGAGGGAGCTAATCTATCCCCTTGGATTTTCTCCGAGGGGAAGAATCCTCCTGTCAAATTTGAGGGTGCAGCTACCAAGCCCCACAGCCTCCCCACTGCCGCTGTCACCTGTGGGGACTGAGGACTTGCTGCCTTGCAGTTATAGGCATGAGGCCACCAGGCCATTTGCTGGGTTCATACTGTCAGAGATTTATATGCACCCCTATGCTACCCCCACCACTTCCTCACACCTCCTCACAGATGCACCCCCTAAGCCCCACTTCTTCCACACAACCCCATCCAAAACCATACACCCCCAAACCACTCTGCCCTTCCACCCAATCCCTCAGAGAACCACACACTGACTTCTCAAACACCCACACACACTTCCCACAGATCCACACGCCTCCAAGTCACCCTCCTCAGGCAGCCTCAGTGGCAGAAACAGAAGCAGCATGATGTGAGGGTGGGAGCAGAATCAGGAGAGTGGAGGCCCAGGGCTAGGGGTACTCCCTGTTGCAGTTTGACCCTGAGATTCTGTTATGGGTTGGAGGTCCGCACCTCCACTTTACCGGGTTTTAGTGACTCCGTTTCCCTTGCGCACAACCCGCTTGAATTAGTTTCTCTCTCTGGCTAATTCAAGTCTGCCACAATGAAACTCCTTTGTCACCCAAGGGCCCGATCCTTCCCGGACACAGACACTTCTTCATAAAGATAAGAAGTAAGTTTATTGATTACATAAGCAAGATAGTTGATACAGAGTGGTTACTAGATCAAAGGTAAATATAACACATTCCTGATCTATACTGGTTGAGTTCCTAAATCAGCATCTTACCCTATAAGGGTCCATAAGTTTCTCTCAGTCCTTTGGTGTAAGCGACTGGGTCTCCAGACTTAGTTGGTAGAAGAGCAAAATCATCTTTAGTTCATGGTCTCCAGCCTGACTGGCTGCAAGATGGTGAGTGAGTTCCTGATAGTTCCTGCCCCCTCCGGGGTACAACTCCTTATATCTCCCAGGAGGAAACTCCTCGTATCCCTTGAGGCTTCTAGAATTCCCTTTGTTATCGTTATCAGCTTTCTCTGTGTCTTGCACGTAGGCAATGGCTGCCTGCATTAGCATATAAATGTCTCTGGCCACCTTGTCTGGCCCCCCCATCTGGGCAATTAACAAAACTGTCTTTCCATTTCCTGGAGGTTGGTGACGTGTTACAGCTCTGATCTGGGTTTTACAGTTCTCAGTTGTAACATTACATATATGTGGAACCTTTTGCTTTACATATTTACCAGACTTGTAGTCTACATGTAGGCCTGTGTTACACGTGTGACCCTATGTTCCTCCATGACAGACTCCCATAGGCCAAAATGAGAGTCTTAGGCTGCTTTTAGACGTGCACTTGGATCAGGCGCAAGAGCGGCGAAACAGCTGCGGCGCTGTTTTAGACGAACCGAAAGCGGAAGTTGTGCACATGATCTGGCGCCGCGCATTCTTTGCCGGCCGCGTATGTCACCCCAGAGGAATCAGGCCGGTTCGTTCGTGGTCGGCAAAGAATGTGCGGCGCCGGATCACGCGCACAACTTCCGCTTCCGGTTCGTCTAAAACAGCGCCGCGGCTGTTTCGCCGCTCCCGCGCCTGATCCCAGCTGCTCGTCTAAAAACGGCCTTAGGTTCAACAAATCATGAGAAATGACAACCCTACCTAGGCCACCAGGGAGAGGAAGGTGCAGGGGAAGGGTGGGAGCAGGGAGAGAGAAAAAGAGCACAATGGGGGCAGGAGGCCTTTTGTAGTTGGTGCCACCATCATGACTGTAATTTGCTAGACTTGGCATGCCTTTGCTGCTGTCTGTGGTTGCTTGATTATTAGGTCTCAAAATGAGGTCACACAAGGCAAAAGCTTGGGAACCACTTAGATTGGGAGGTCGAAATCTATACTCCAGCAAAAGGCATAGAGCTCTGCTCAACAGGGAGGATGGAATGAGCTTGATGCTCCTGCTCTGAAATGTGAGCTAAAGGACTAGTTTTTCCTAGCTGGAGGTTTCTGAATAACAGCGGGCAAGCACATAACACACAGTGAGCAGCTGAGCCGTCCAAGAAGCTGGACTTCTCCTGCAGGGAAGATTCCTCTAAGATTTTTTATCCCAATTAGATTATTTCAGTTTTCCTATGACAAATTTAGAAAAAAGTCTTGGGAAATTTAGAAAGAAATGCCAGCTGTGTATGTGTGTTGTTTGGGCTTGCTTCTGCACACAGTGCAGTTCCTGCTGTAAAGAGCTCGCCGCTACCTATTTTTGAATTTTTTCCAAAGTGTTAGCACTGAAATGTTCCATTGTGAAATTCTAATTTTCTCACCTGAGAAACTGGTTTCAAGGACACCACGTTATTTCATTGGGGACTTTTCTACTGAGTGTTGGTTTTAGCATCTGCTTCTGTGCCAGTTTTATTTTCAAGAGTTTGCCTGTTGCTTTTATTATAGACGTGTCTGGGAGGCCCAGTCATGGTCAGGCAGAGGGTATGCTCAAACGTGAGGATACCACGGGTGGCAAAACGTTAACTCGTGTGGCCACCCGGGGTGCCACCAAATCTGATCCCACCCGCCAGATGTTCCCCTGAGTGGAGTCAGGGCTGTCCCCATGCCGTGGCAGTTTGTAGCCCGTGCGGTTACTTGGGCTTCTCACCGTGTCATAGCACGGGCTAAGAAGTGCCGCAGCCCGGGAAAGCCATCCCCGGAGCAGGGTAGAGCAGGCCGTCATGTGTGATGGCCCGCTCTACCGGACACCAGTCTGGTACTGGAGCTGTTCTGGGTGGGCAGTAGGATACCACATCCACCCATCAGGGAGGTGGGCGGGTCATGCTTAGCAGTGCGGGGGCGGGGCCATGAAGACCATGTCCGCACATTGCCTTGCCCTCTCCCTGCTCCCTCCCAGGCCTGGGCTACCAGCATGTCTGTTCGGCAGCCAGGCCAGATCTTTCCTGAGGATCAAAGCATGATGTTGCCATGCACCTTCATGTGTAAAAATACCCAGGGTCAGTTCCCAATTCATCTGCAGCAATCTCATAATCTGGGGACAGAGGGTCTCTTGTCAAAAGCCATTTTCACACAAGACACTTTCCACCCACTATACATGTTGCAGGGCTGCAGTGTTGCCCTATGGGTGCCCTGTAACATGTATAGTGGGTGGGAGGTGGGTGAGTAGTGGGTGGAGAGAGTCTTGTGTGAAACCATCTGTGCCAGGGCATGATCCCAATGAAATAAAGAGCCAACAAAGAGAATGGCTTTTGATCCTTCTCCTTAGAAAACAACCCTTTTCGCTGCTAGCATCTCTTCCTGCAGTGAAGTGACCCTTCATCATCCCCTTTATTGCAAAACCTTTTGGAACTCATCACACAAAACACAGTTTCTCTCCTTGCCCATCCCTGACAGGTGCCAATAACAGCTGATAAGAACCTCAGATAAGGGTCTCCTTCCTGCTCCTAAAGCCAAGTAAAGCATCCAGCTTAAGAACAGTAAAAGTCTGTTTGATGCTCAGTCTTGAGAATCTTCTTATCAAGTGTTCTGAGTATTGACTGATATCAGCATGGGCAAAGAGAAAAGATATTTAATCTGCATGGGAGGGAGGAGAAGCTGTTTATCCTCGGAGATAGTGATCTGTACTAGAAAAGCCATAACAGCAGTCACGCCATACCCTGGTGTGCCCTACTAGTGGGGAAGCCTTCCAGCAGGAGATAGAGAATTCTATCGAATTGAGTATGGGGCTTGCTTTGCTCAGTCAAATTCTTACCTATTCAGGATGCCAGCCCTTTGGTGGCAGGACAGGGGAGGGGAGATTGTCACTGAGTAGAATATAAATGTAAGGGGCACTCACCTACTTCCTCAGTCAAACAGTATAGGTGTGCCTGGAGCTCCACCATCACCACCTCTAAGATCAGGGCCCACTACCATTGGACACGGTTCCTGCTGCAGCCGCACTGTGCTCAAAGTCTTAAAGAGACAAAGGGTGAAAGAAGAAATGACTTAACCAAAGTCACTCAATGGTAGGACTGAATCAGGAAGGACTGTTCCCGTACTGTCGGTAAAGCCCTACCTTTTGGGAGGTCTGAGAACACTTGGCGGTATTTTTGCATTGTTAACGTACTGTCGCTGAAATCAGGCATGCCAGTGGCATTTTTGGACATTTGTCATCATTTTCATCACTTTCCTTAATTTTTGTCAGTTTCTGTCACTTTTCACCACTTTTCAGAGTCTAGTATTTTGTCATTTATGGTTCAAAGTCAGTATAGGAAGCCCAGGGTAACAGGAAAAAAAGTACCAACCAAAGTAGAAGAAATACCAAAAGTACCAAACAAAGTACAGAACAAAGGCATTTCCAAATGGAAACTGAAGAAAGCAGCGAGAACGGTAAGTTTTCCACACTGTAGAGAGGTAAGCAGAGGATGCTCTGTTTCCGACGGAAACAGCATTCATGTTGATTCCTAGTTTCAGCCCTACTCAGCAGGTTGGGGACACCAACGGAAACAGAAAGAATACAGTCTGCTGGTGTTCGGTACCTACAGGACGAACACAGCCACTCTGAATTTAGTTGGACTTTTTGGTACTCATGCTGCTAATTACAGACTTAGGACCTGATAGCTGGTGTAAATCAAAGTAACATTGGGTGCTTTCAGACATGACGCTAACCACCCTTTAAAGGGTGGTTAGCATCATGTCTGAAAGTACCCTCCATTGACTCTATTGAAGTAATGTCAGTTTACAACAACTAGAGATTACAATGGGACAAAAAATATCTGGTCTGTTGATTCCGTGACATAGCTGATACCCTGGTGCCCATCATGCTCTTACAGTGTGGTAGGAACAGAAAACAGAAGGGCTCTAAGAGAGGATGGGTGCCCCCCAGACGCAAGGAGCACAGGCCATAGCATCAGCCTACGGAAATGTGGGATTGTTCAGTACATTGAGGCTAAAGTGAGGCAACCTGTAGCCGACCTTAGTTTGGAACCTCATGGTTTAAAAAACCGTTAAAGGCTCAACAGTTTCAAAAACAAAAAACTTTCCTCTTCAAAAACATTGCACAAAATGAATTTTACTCTAGTTGAAACTCCAAATAACATGAAAATTCGTCACAATTAATTTTTTTTTTTTAACATACATTACAACAAAACATAAACACCAAAAAGCATGGAAATGATTTCAAATTTTTCTACCAATATTTATAATTTAACATCAACATGAATGTAAAATATGTAATGAATTCCTTACCATACATACTTTTATTAATATTTATGACTAAGTAAACTTTCACATTTTCATTATTAAGCATTAATTTATTATCATAATTCAATGACGAACAATTTTTTCAAACTGCCTTAACTCTGTCCTTTACATGTATAAAAATTGTATACACTTTATACAATGAAAGGCTGCCATTCTCAGAGCGTAGACAACTTTATACAATCGACTGTATACAATGCAATTCTACGCAAAAGGGCAGAGTTAATGCATTAGAGTATGTCTGGGTGGATAAAAAGTTCCCAATGATTGTCGGGTTGATTTGGGTACTGGAATTTCAATGGGCTACCTGTTTTACCTCTTTCAGCTCTAGAGCAGCGTGATTAGAGATGGGACTCTGGGCAAAATTTCAGTTTCGGTCAATTTTGGTTTCGGTTCTCTTGTATTTCGGTTCTTTTTCGGTTTCAGTACTATCGAATCGTTTGCATTGATTTTTGTACCAGATTTTTAACATTGCGGTTTTGCAATGGGGGAAAACTGCAATGTTAAAAATCTGGTACAAAAAATCAATGCAAAAGATCCAGTAATACCAAAACAGAAATTTCAGTTTTATCCGAAATGGTCATTTTCGGGTACTTTCTGTTTTACCCTAACCAAAATTCCCATCCCTAAGCGTGAATAACCTTGCTTAAAGAGGGTTAGATAGACTGTCAATAAGGAAGATACATCTAAGAGACCATAACCCCAAATCACTTGCTTCTCCTCCAGTGGGAATCTGATTGTCAGGAGGACCCCAAGGCTGTAGCAATAATAGGGACAAGCAGTGCACCTGCACTGGGGCCCACAACTCTTGGAGGTCTCTGCTCTCTGGGGTAACTGCTGCTGGAAGAGGGGTCAGATGGACCCTATTACATGTTCTGCACCAGAGCCCATTCCAACCTACCCGTTCCTATGCCTTTTCGGGGCCCTAAAATCTGATAACAGCTCAGAAAAGGGACGGCACTGCATTTTGAAGCAAGGCAGTGGATGTTTTCCGATGGACATGGGGCTGCCCATAGGGTGGTTTCACACATAACAGCCGCCCCTTTTATTCCCATGTTTCTGCATGCATGAGAATGGCTATGTGATAAAAGTAGATCTGCAGCTCCAGAAAATTGTGAAGCCACAACCATGTAGCCAAGTGTATGAGCGGATTCACTGTTAACCATGTGTGGGTGTGAGAGATAGGTCTGCTCCTAGTGATTTAGTGCAAGTGATGGTTTGCTGTTGATCAGATGTTTTGCAGGGAGCAGGGAACCCCAAGCACACTGGTTCTGAATCTCTGCTGAAGGCATTTTTCTTTCTTTGTTTATATTTATATCCCACCCTTTCCTAAGGGTCAGGGTGGCTTGCATAAAATACATAAAATAGAAACTCCCTTTAAAAACATCATTCAAAGATGTAGAGTACTCCCCAGTAACAAGGGTCCCAGTCAATCCCCTCCAAGACACAAGATCAGCCAATCATCATCACTTTCTTTCCCCACACTGAGTCATTTGTCTGTTTGGAAGAGTGAGATTTTTTCTTTCTTTTTTCAGGACCTTGGTCAGATCCCATCAGACGAAGCTGGTGAGCGAAGTCTTTGCTTTGTGCTGCTTGATATTATCAGCATGCTTTCTCCCCACAGGAATTCCCTCCCCAGGGCCGGCTGATCCCATAGAGGGAAGTTCTTCAGTGCAGGTCTGTGGGGAATGTCATGGAGTGGAGCCATCGGTACTGGCTATTTCTTCAGGTACAGAGGTTCCTCTGCTTGCTGAGGTGACCCTGTCTGAGGGGGAGCAGACAGTGATCTCAACAGAGGAACCAACTGTGTGGATGGAACCAAAGCCTTTTTCATCAGAGAGCTTTCTTTTTTTTCTCTCTCTTTTTGCTCTAAGGGTGAGACTATGGCGTGCCACACAGCCTGAGGGAGAGCGAGACTCCCCTAAGCAAACTGAACATTTATCATGGAGGTCGGCTATAGAATAAGAGGTTCGGCACTCTTTACATTTTTCAAAAACCTCCCTGCTTCCAGCACATTTCAAACAGTCGCCTGTCTCCCCTAAAATGAAACAATCCCAAGAGAAAGGGAAAGATTCCACCAGGGTGTGTGTGCTTCTTTTAAGTAAATCTACATTAAAAACCAAGCTATGACTAAATGTTGTTTTTTTGAGTTTTGTTTGTTTTTTCTTTCCCTCACGGAACCAGTCAAGGGGACCACTGAGACTGCTTCAGCCACTTGGAGAGTTCTTTTTGGCGGTTGAAGGAACTGAAGGGAAAGGAACGGCCTCGCCCCTTTCTTACCCTTGCCTTGGTGCACAGCAAGCCTTGTGCTTGGAGGGAGCAGTGGGGCTCATGCCCAGCTGAAGACTGCTTTGAAAACTCTGCAGCGAGTGGTTGCGGCATGCGCACACTAACCCCAGTGGTGGGAAAGCATGCAGCCACTTGAGGAGGAACCAGGAAACATTTTAGATGTTTTAAAGTTCTGTGAATTGTAAGCTGCCCTTAGTTGCCTATGGCAGGAGGGGCGGGATAGCAAAATTTAAAAAATAATAATTAAAAAAAAAAAATGCTCCAGGGATGCTGTCACCAGAGCAGCGAGGGTACCCACACAATGGGAATAAAGTCGCCCCTGTTTCTCCTCTGCCCAAGAGTGACTAGGTCTAAAAGGGTGTCTTAAAAATGGCATGTGGCTATTGTCAAGTTACTTGGGTGGGGGGCGGGGGGCAACGAGCATCTTAAAACATGTCAAGGAAAATTGTTCAGATGCGTTGTGTGTTCTCCTGACTCAAGATCAACTCTTCTTTCAAGCTCCCAGCATAGGGAGCACCTATTTCCCCCATTTCTCCATGTGCGCGTGGAAGGTGCTTGCCTGGGCAAGGAGCATGCTGGGGGTGGGGGTCACAATGACCTCACTTTGTATAGTGCTCCGTAGCATGCCCTCGGCACATTGTGCCAGGAACATCCCGAGCACATGGAGAATACCACACCAATGGATACCACATTGCCTGGTGGAACCTGGGGACAGATGCTGCTCTGGTGACGTTTTGAAGGGAAACATTATCTGCAAAGTTGGCAGCCCCAGGGCCTTGCTTCCATCAAAGCAGCTCTGATGACGCAAATGTGTTTAGAACGGAAACCTCAGTGATCCCAAGGTTGCACCTCCCTGGAAGGAAGAAGCCCTAATTATTAAATATTAATTATTCATTATTAATGTTATATTGGGGTTGGGACATGTGAGGATGGGAGGGGTTGTTTGGTTTTTTCCCCATTTTTGGATCATGGTTCGGTTTTGGTTTCAGTTCTCTTCCCATTAATTTCAATAGGAAGGGAACCAAAGCCCCACAAAAACCCTTACACTGCGGGGTCCAACCCCCCCACCACCACCAACACCCTCCCCATCCCCAGGCATTGAGGGTGGGAGGGGGTATCTGTGTCCATAACACCCCCACCCT
>QEPC01009804.1:705001-794887 GCA_003113815.1 Sphenodon punctatus | reverse complement strand
CTGTCAGCATGTGGGGTGTGCCCCTGGTGCTGTTGCTGTCCCCAGCCCTCCCAGGGCCCATTGGAGTGGGCATTCCCCATTGCCCTGTACCTTCTCTCCTGCAGCTACTGTTGTCATGCTGCTGGCGATCTTGCACCTGGGTGCAACGACGCAGCAGCTGGAACGGGCGGCTTGGGACATACGGTCGGTGGGGCGACTGTTCGATGGAATCCATGAGTGTGCTGCCTGTTTGCTGGGCCCTGTACCTGTGTCCCTCCATGGGGAATTCTGTTTCTTGGTGCCCAGGGCTGGCTCTGATGGCTGTCTCCTTTTCCTCTGTCCCATGCAGTGCAAGCCATGATCGCGGAGCAGACCCGGGAGCAGGGGGTGTTGTTGGAGCTCCTCCTGAATGTCCTGGAGCGGCTGAGTGCTGGTGCCGGGCATGGGGTCGCTGGCCCTATTGACCAGATGTTGTCCTGGGCCTGCCGCTGCTGGTGCTGCCCCATCCCCCTCCCTGTCCTGTTGCCCCTTGTTGCTGGTTCCATTTTATTAAAGGCTTTTGTGTTCCTTCCCAGTGTGTCCATGTTGTGCTTTGCTTTGATCTCTTCCCTTGTGTGGGTGCCTCTGCGGGGGGTGTTGCGGGGCTGCCTGTGTTGTGTGGGTGCCTTCCCCCCCTAGCCCCCCATGGGCCATATGCCTGTCCCTGTGTGCTTCTGTCGTCTGCTGTGTGTGCGCCGCTCTGCTGGGGGGGGGGGCCGCGGCACCGGGCTGTCTGGGCTCTGTGCCGGGGCTGCATAGAGCTGGCTTCCTTGTAGTGGCTGTCATCCCATCTCCCTCCCACCCACGTGGGTCCTGGCAGATAGTGAGCGAGGCCGCATTGCGTGGCTTCATTTGCCCTTGGTCGGCCATGTTGTGCCATTGCTGTGCTGGACGGGGCTTCCCCGCCATCTATGTACTTGCACAGGTGTTTGGTGGATGCTTCCCAGGATGGGTGTTTGCCGGCCCCTCCCCTTTCCTTCCCACAACACCCTGCGGTGCTGTCCATGTAAATGTCTCCCTGTTCGCTCCCGCCGGGTGTTCAGTGGGTGTGCTCATCCACCCATCAGCGCTGCTGCGCCATCCGTATAAAAACAGCCATAGTCAAATAGAAGACCAGAGAACATAGGACAAGGAGAGGCTGTTTTGCAGTTCTTATTTTATTCATATGCATACCCCATTAAGAAAGGCGATGGAGAGAAGCCAGATCAAGCAAGTAGGATTTAGACTTTACACATGCACTAAAATAGCAGAAAAGTCTTAAATGTACATGGATCCTTTTAATTTGAAACATCAGTGTGGTCTATACATTAATGGGATACTATATGCCTTGGAGAACTGAGTCTGTTATATCATTGTAATTTCAGAAAACACAAAGCAGCTCACTGTTTCAAAAGTGATTCACACACACAGCCTGGCACCTAATTTTAAGTAAGTACGTTGAACTTTCAGCATATGAGCTTTGCATAAAGTTAGTGTTTTGAAGGACTATTTATTGTACTTAATTTGATTTGATTTCTAGCTTGCTCCTCCCCAACCTATTCCCCTTCTCCAGTAACTAAGCTAAGCACTCTCTCTCTATACACACATATATTTCCTTCTCCTTGATCTCTCCTAGACTGTAAGTCCCTCAAGGCAGAGACCTTTCTCTAATTATTGTTCAGAGTCAGGTACATTACTGGGGCTATAGAAATAGTAATAAAATCCATAATACACAAGATATATTTAAAAATCCCATTAGAAAAAGCTCCCTGTCCACACCTGCCAAATAAATCTTACATTTGGCATATTTAAACCATGAGTCAGAGCATTAATCATGTTCCACAATCCCCCCCCCCCCGATTTTTAAATTGTAACATCAAAAAGGAGTGTTATAATTTGTTTTAAAGCACAGCGTGTTTGCTGTTTAACAAATGATGACCAAAGGGATGCAATCCTGAAACTGCTTACAGGCTTGTAAATTGCCATGATGTTCATTAACTTAAATAGGTAGTTTTTGGTGCAGTCTTCCAATGGATAGCATGGTACATCTCCCAATGGAGTCAGTTAAGTGCTAGCACCAGAAGATCATGCTGCCTGGGATTGTGGCAAAAGGTTTTAAGAGCACACCAGGGGCCTCACTCTACTGTTCAAAACAGTCACAAGTGGCCCAAGAAATTGTATAGGACAGATGTAATTTACCTAGCTGGCCTGCCCTCCTCACAGATTCCAGTGTAGGAAATGCACAGGGTGTATCTGACCACTGCAGTCAATTCTGCAACCAAACTGTGAATCGCAGGGCTTGACAATATGCAATTGAAAGAAATAAGTCTTGAACCTGGGAGTGATGTAAACAGCACGTGTTATTGTGATTTGACTGTATTCAGAGTGGAGGCCAGAGGTCTCTGGACTTGGATCCAATCATAGAGTTAAACTAGGAATTTAGAGTTTTCATTGTGATCTAAGTAGGTGATGAAAATTCCTTTGATGAAACCAGTAGTTAACATTCATTTTTCCTTTTTGCTTCAGAATTTCCCTAAAAATCTGTGTGTATGTGGTAATCTTCAGCACTGGTGGCATTGATAAAAGCCCATTACTCAGTATAAGACAAGTGCCTATAGCACAAAAGAAAGTAAGACAAACCTCCTTCCCTTTTCTCCTCTGTGGCCAGGGGAAGTTTACTGGGCAGCTCTCACAAGTAAGTCCCTCCAAAAGGCAGGGTTTTTCTCTGGATGATTTTGAAGGTTCATTTCACCTTTGCCACTATGTTGTAGCTTCTACAATACGCCAGAGTATACTCTCAAAACTTTTACCTTTGTTTTCCATTCTCTTTTTTCAGAAAGATGAACTCTCTGAGCAAGATTGAAGCAGAGTACATAAAGAATCTGCAGAAACAAGTTTACCTACTGGAGCTTGAAACCTCATTCCTATATCCTTTCGAGACGATTCTGTACTAAGGTTTATTTTCCCAAGTAGAATAGTACACTTCCACAAAGAGAATGGATTGGAATGTTGGCGGAGCTACCTTTTTGTAACAGACTAGACCCTCCTGTTAGAAAAACTGAAATGGTTTCATTTCACTTCACATAGAAAATTGTACTCTAAGATGCATTATCCCCTTAATTTAGTAGAATACAGTTAATACATGCCGTTTACAAGGAATGCTCATTCGACTTAGTTTGCGAGAACAGGGTGTAAGCTTCATCACCACGGGGAATGCAATGTTCTGTAATCTGGAGAGGATGTGTGGCTCACATTTGGAGACTGGATTCAGTTGCCTGCTTGGAGAATAGAGACTTCATAACATTATTACTACTACTACTACTACTACTACACACTTACATGATCCTAAAATCAAAAGCTGCCTTTGCCAACACCAAATACTATTATTCAGCCTCCCCATATTGATTCCCAATTAGGAGTTTTAAAAAATAAAATAGACGGTTAGCTCTTCAGTTTCCGAGTCTTTAATGTACACAGTAGTCCTGTTTAAAAGCTTTTCTGTGCAACCAAAAAGAATAGCTTAATATTTTGAAAGGAAAATACTCAAATCTAAAGCTGCAGAGTTAAGAAAAATGTGTACTAAAAATGATTAAGATTCACACTAAAAGTCATGATTTGGATACAATGTAAAGCAAATAGATCTAACCAAAAAGACTGATCTAAACTTTCAGCTCAAAATATATGGATTTGGACTGGGTACTAGGTAGCATAAAAGAATCACAAAGGAGAAATTATCGATCTGATTTAAATAAAAAAAGTAAACCTAAAAACATTGTGGAGTTGAACCTGTGCTTCTTGTGCGCCAAAATGTCAATGCGTGCTTTAGGTTTACTGGAGTCTGCCCGTGAGAGAGTAATCGGGTTCTTCTAGGCAATGACTAGCTAGACATTATCAACATTGACGAAGGGAAACATTTCTTGGGATATATAGGTTTTAATTAAACATTTTGCTAGACGTACTGAAGAAAGCCTAAGTGAAATAGAAAACAGCAGAGCAGTGGGACAGAATGCTTTTATTGTTTTAGTGTATAGTAGTTTAGGCCCCTTAAGGGATTTGAGAATGGCTTATAATGTGCTTTAAAAATGTGCCCTGGCCTGGAATTTATTTTATATAGCTGAAGCCCTGGAGGAAAAATATTTATTGAGGGCCATTTGCTCCCCTCTACTGCATCATAAAAGACGGGAACAAAAATCAGAGGCTACTGCACAGTGGGCACAAGCAGCTCAGCTTTCTTACTCCCTCGGCTGCCATAAAAGAACCCAGCTGCATCTGGCTGCTGCACACGGCTTGCCAGAGAGGGGAGATGGCTCAGGAAACCACGGTTTTACATGGCACAGTCTCTTCTAAAACTGGCATGTTACCATTTCTCTGGGTGGCAGTGGGAATGCACGGTCTATGGCTTTGGGGCATTGTCAGAGGAGAGCTGCATGCCTGCCATTTGCAACAGCCATCATCACAGATGTCGGATTCTGCCGTGGAGGGATGTGAATAATAGTATTTCTTCAGGATTCTGACTCCTGCTTGCCTGAGGAAGGACCCTGTGAAGTCTGAACGCTTGCACATTTTCACCAACAATAGTTAATCCAATAAAAGATATTCAAACTATTTTGGCTCCACAAGCATTCTCAACGCTAATATAGAAGAGTGGGGACAACACAAACACTCCTAATTCTGCACCAAAACAGCCATGGCCTCACTAAAAGCAGCTGGTTCAACAAAAGATATCTGAATTATTTTATCTCCTTCTCAGGCTCCCAGCAGAGAGAGAAGTCACATGCATTTTTCTAGAGACTGTTGTGTACTATTTAAATTTACAAAGGGGGAGACTATGGGTCTGTGTCATACCGACTCAAAAAATTACCATGAATAGCGCAATTTAAAGCCTATAATGTGTGGGAAATCTTCCCGTTTCATCTAAAACAGGAAGTTTCCAGCCTCCAGAGTTGCAGAGGAACATGAAAGTATGACCTCACTGTGGAACTGAAGGCTTTGAAATCCAAGGTAGTGATTCCCCAAAACATTATTTTGGGGCAAATTATATTTTTAGTTGGGGTTAGCCCCCTAGTAAACAGTCAATTTAGCCAGTTTTATTTTTCTCTGTAAGAGGGGATACTACTGCAGGAAAAATGGTCTTTTTAAGGCTTTCACAGACCAAAAAAAGATTGCCCCTACAAAAGGGTGACTAGCACACCTCAGCAGATTTGCCAACCTAAAATGTTCAAAAGTCATGAGATTGGCCTAAAAATTATGAGATTTTAAAAAGTAATTGTGGGTTATTTATCTCCTGTTTTCTGAGCCTTAAGGGATAAAACAGTCATGTCTTCAGACTTTCCTCTACAACCATGAGGCCTAGAAACTTCCTTTAAAAAAAAAAGTTAAATCCAAGTATCTAACAAAAAAATATATATATCCGGAGATGGACAGGAAGTAGTTGAGATGAGATTTTATTTTTTTGGGGGGGTGGGGTGGGGGGGGTGAGTTCTGTCGGTGAAAGTATGCAAGCTTGAGCCACATAAGCCCTTCCTCAGGCATGCAAGAAGTTCGCATTCACTGATTGCCGACCTATGCCCACATCTTCATATTGACTATACAAAATCATAGAAGCATTAGTAGAGACAGTAAATAACTATCACACTGTGGGTGCAATCCTACGGGTCACTTACACCGGCCTGTACTTTTGCCACAAGCAGTGAACATGCTCACTCAGGCATGCATGCGTCCCGCATGGAGAAAGGGCACATCTCCTCCAATGCAACCCCGAGCCCACACACACCACAGCCTGTGGGATGGGGCATGCACGGCTCCTGTTCCATCCCCCAAGCTGCAGTGGGTGGAGGCTCGGGGTGTGTGTGTGTCACATAGGACGGGGTGCGATGTTGCCCTGCGCAACTTGCTCTGCGCATGGGGTGCATACACGCCTGAGCGAGGGCCACCCAGTTGCATCATGTGCCTGCTGTCAGCATAAACCAGCAGCAGGATTGTACCCTGTGTTTTTTTTAAATGAGCAAGTGACTCCGTGGACCACAGCATTGCTCTGCCGCAGAGCACTCACTCAGGTGGAGTGTGTGGGGAGGGATTCAAATGGGCGGCTCCCAGCATGGCTCCTATGGCCACAGAGGCAGCCTGCCACAGGCCATAGGGAAGGGAGGAAGCACACGGGGCTGACCTTTGTAAGCAACATGGCCCAGGCACAAGCACTGGGGAACCTAGGTTCCCCAGCGCTTCAGGTCAGTTTTTGAGATTTGGAAAGGCCGCTTATTACCCCACCACCCACAGTGCCTGTAAGCAGCAGACCTGTTTGCTGGCATGGCTGACTGGCTACCGCCATTCATATGGGCAGGGGCTCTATGGCTGCCCATTGTCATGAAGCTATTTGGCTTGCCCTGCACGGAGCACTCTATTTCCCGGCAGCATTCCATGTGTGGCCATAAATGGGCACTCTGTGGCTCACTGGAGCACACATCTGGCCAACTCCACCTTCAGATGGGCGGTTGGCTCTGAGGGGTCGTGTCTCATTTGAAAACAGCTGGTGTGGTTCAGTGCTTGCAGAACTTGAGCTGTTCATTATTTGGATACACCACAACGCAATGCTTTATTCCAGTGTCTTATTATAGTATTGTCCTCCTTAAATTATCTTACAATTGCTAGTAAGTTTACAGAGAATGGCTACAATCTTGAACCCACTACTCATTAAAGTTAGTGAGACTATTTGTAAGTTTGGTCAGTTCTTAAAGAGTGACGGCAAGACAGAACTTAAGGGAGAGAGATAGGTCATTATTAGAGGTTTTATCCCAACACAGTGTCAAGAGTCTCTTTCTCAATGCCAGGTGGAGTGAGCATTTTCCAGGGTGTGTGTATCAACTTGTATGTCTGCATGGCTAGACAGACCTGCTCACAAACAAGAAGAAACTTAAGAGATCATTTGATCATATCATAGTAAGTGTCAGGATTGCAGCCAATGTTAATACTATCAGATTTCGCCCAAAGCATTGGCAAAGTCTACTTGGGGGGAAAAAAAAGTTGAAAATATTCAGACTAAAAGGACAGAATTTGCCATAATAGCATAAGAATAGTACAGTACTACTGAAGTGTCAGAAGATGATGCATAGGTGAAGAAAGAAAAGTTGCAGGAGAATTTTTAAAGCAAGCCACACAATGTTTGTTTAAGAATGATTTGTAGTGACTGGTGCTGACTCTTGAGTTTAGAAAATGTGAGTATAAAAATATTTTCCAGAATTCCAGTTAGCAACGTAAAAGGTCTTTGAAATTATTACTCCTAAGCACTGAAGAGACAAGCAATCACCTGGGAGAGACCACTATGCCTACTCATGCAAACACTTGTATCTGTGTTAACTTGTCCTTTCGACACTATCCCCACTGTTGCCTGCTTATTCATTGGTTAGCTTTTGTAAGCTCTTTGTCCTAGAAATAAAACAGTCACACCCCAATGACTGCTGTAATAGAAATTTTACCAATAAATGAGAAAAGTCCTATTGGTGACCGAATTATCAAGCATGTTAATGCTGGAAATTATGCTGAAACAAGTGACCTTCTGAACATGCTGGCAAAACATACCTTAACCATTTGTTATAAACAAGAGAGCAGGCTAAGAAGGCTACTAGTATCCAACCTAGGATCACTTCGGAAGCAGAAAAGATGTTGAAGAAAATGAAGGTAGAATTTTAAGCTTTTGTCTTGGTTTCCTTGATTCCAATTCAGACTAATTCCCTTTTAAGAATATTTGCTGTTTTTCTCCTCCTAGTTTCTTGTTCTCTGGCTTTCTCCAGATACATCCCCTAACTCATTGGTCCTCAAATTTTCAGATCACGTCCCTCCTCCATGAGCCTGCCCCACAGAAGTTCCACTGCTTGACAGGAGCAAGGAACTCAGATGGTCTGGTGGATAGTTAGAGCAGGTGCCATGAATCCTTTCCCTTGTCCCTGACCCCTCCCCCCCCCCAAGCAGAGGGGGCTTTTGAAGGAGACTGTTGCCTCAGACCACTGTTTCTCAGAGGGTCCCACCCTCCTCCCGTGCTGCTGCTGCTCCTCCTCCAATTAGTGTCCTGGAGGCTAGAGAGAGCAGTGGCAGGTCACGGCACAGGACTTGTCCAGAGGAGCAGCGACACAAACAGCAGTTCCCATCTCACATCTTTCCTCACCCTCTCATGTTTAGCCTCCCTAAGTCCGTGACATGTGATGCACAACATTTGGAAACCTTTTTATGAATCGCACTCACTTCACCCAGGATACATTCCTTGCTCACCCTTTTAGAACCAGTGCCCTAACTAGCTCCTTGTACCTATGCCACAACAAGTTGTACAGACACCCAAGGGCACACTTGGTCAGTCTTTTCAGGCAAAATGGACCTTAATTTAGGGACCTGCAGAGTCTGCAATTTTCCTCCACCATTCTGCAACTGGGAAACTCAGTTTTTGTGAGCATAAAATTGCGACTGGCCTGCTGAACTCTACAACTGAGTTAACTCTACAACTGATTAACTAAACTCTACAAATTGTGCACATTTTTATTGCAAATTCATTTCCCAACAAGCCATTGCATCAATTTTGAACATGTCATGCGTCAGAAGACCTTACAGGATACCACACAGACCTACCAGCAGGGGGACTCATCTCTCCTCTGAGTGGGTGTGGGTTGCTGCTTTTCTGTAGTTCGCACAGGGAGCCTTTGTCCCAGAATACATACCTGCTGCTAACAGTGTCAGTACCTCATTAGCTATCAAACAATGGTGAAAACATAAGTGACAGTGGAGCGCCACCATCACAAGCCGCTCTGGACTGGGAAGCCGCCAGTAACCTGGTCAGGATCAAGTCTGGCTGCGGAACGAAGCCGCATGGACGTGGGGGCTGGAGAGCTGCATGGACGTGTGGCTGTACCGCCCAGCAGCCCGCTTCCTCCATGACGAGCAGCCATGGCAGCCAATGCTGGCCGTCACGGTGGTCACTGGACCGGGCTGGGAACAGCAGGCTGAGGTTACCACATGCAATAGCCCACAGCAGCCCTGTCGAGCAGGCGTGTTGGTGGCTAGCCCAGGCTGTGATTCCAGAGGTTCTCCGGCCTAGCTGCCAACATGCCCTGGGAAACTCTGGGGCAAATGTCTGGATTGCCCCCAAATGTGAAGGTGGCCCATGGCCCATGATCACATTTGCTAACATCCACTTTAGCGGAATTCACTCTCTTCCTTCCTCAAGATACAAAGAGGAAAAAGTAGCAACTGACTGTCAAAGTGGGCTAAAGCCTCACCGTATACCAGCTTTGCGGGGGGGGGGGGGGGCAAAAAAACCCAGCATAGTGAGCTGTCTACATTAGTGGCCCTTGCCCCGATTTAAAGCATGGTTCTTTGAGATAGTATAGTCTATTTTAATAATGTCTCCAATTTATACAAAACTTTGTCACACAGTTGAGTTCCGAGCTAGACTACAGAATGGAACAGCCTATTGTATCCACCCGGTTTGTCTTCCTTTGTATTTAACATGAAAACTCTCTGGAGCAGGAACTATCTGTTTGTACAATTGCCTAGCACAGAGAAGTTACTGGCTTGGGCTTCTAGGCACTGCCATAATAAAAAAATTAAGTAACCAGTCAAGAGATTAATCTTAATTATAGGCAGGAACCTGAACATTGATCCCTGATTATAGGCTTGAACTTGAGGTTTTAGTATTTAAGTGCTCTATAGGACATACCCAGGGAACAGACGAGAGGTGTTATTGGAAGGCAAATGGGAAGAGAAAGCCTCACACCATGTGCTACAATAGCTATATGCTCAGCACAGCCCAACAGGTGATCAGCAGTAACTTGACCACATCAAACACCAATCCCTCTGGCCCCCATCCCCTGAGCACACAGAGAATGCTTCTATACAGGAAGAATCGCTTCACATGAAGCAGTGCAGGACTCGGAAAGTCACTGAAAATGGTCCCTGCCTAGCTTCCCTGTTGTTGTAGCAACACCACTTTCCTAATCTCCAGACTAATGTCTTCTGAGTGAAGAGCAGCTCTTTCCAGTGGACTTTGTAGCCATGCCTCTCACTGCACCATTTCAGTGTGTTACTCCCAGAGCAGATGGCATCATTTGTGCTCTAACAAATCTTGGCTTGGACATCTGCTCCTGCTCTACAGTTTCTACAAGAAGGTACCATATGCCCTTGCTCCTACAAACACACCTTCTGGCCTGTCACAGCTAAAGATGGAAGTTAGGTTGCAAGACCAGTCTCTAGGTAGCTTGTTGGATTTTTAAGCTGGAGCATCAACTTTGTAGAGACATGCATCTCATCTATGGAAGATTAAAGAGCTTGTTATTCATCACTAGTGAAAATGAAAGCCACATACTGCCCAGGATAAATTGTTGATTCCAACATTGGTAAGATCCTACTATAATTCACAGTGGCAAAACAGGTTCTCTCTTTCCACCTCAGAGAAATAATCAACTTAAAAGTGGAAACACTCCTATTTCATAAGGAGATCCCATTTCAATGGTTATTTCAATTTCACAACTAATTAGGAGTGGCACAGGAGGCAGCTTAGAATATTCCTTTAACTGCAATTACTTATGGAAACAATAATGTTGCAGTTTGTGAGATTTTCCTGTGTCTGAAAAGAACGGTAAAGCAAGACTATTGTCTTTGGCAGGGAAACAAGGATGGGAGGGGGTAAGGGCAATCTAGGAACATTTAAAAGAAGGGAGAGAGACTGGGGAGAAGTGATTCATATTCTCAAATGTGGAAGTGCAGTATACATTTCTAGTGTCTTAAAACTTAATTTCTGTAAATAAGGAAAAGGGCTTTGTGCAACATCTTAGCAGCTTTTCTTTTCTTTTTTTTTTTTTAAAAGTGTGAACAAATTTACTGGCCCTGAAAGCAAAATGCTAGAAGCATAGCACAGACATAGCCTAGGCAAACTACAAACCAGATGGAGAAACAAGCTGACAAGGCAGGCAGGAGCGATGTGGATTTGACTGGGGGTGGGGGGGCTGCCAATGTCTGGCTGACTGACAGCAGAGAAACAATATACACTCTTTCTCTGCTCACACAGCTCTGCTCAGGTCTTTGCTTGCCACTGTTCTAGTATATCAGACCTGGTCCTTTCTCCCAAAGTTCTGCCAATTGTGCCAAATCAGGAGATATATAAATGGGGACCAGCAGGAGATCAGCATCACTGCACTTGTGTCCCATTTAAAGGCTTGAATTTGGAACACCAGGGGCACCACTGGACTGCAACACTTAGCCCCCATATGTTAGGAGTTTATTATACATCAACAAGGAATTCTATTGCAGGACCTCAAACGTACTTTTGAAATATTAAATGCAGCAGCATTAACAATAGTCCTTTTCCAAAGAAGAAGGTACACGCACAGGTAGCAGTTTTGCAAACTCTTGTGCATATTCCTAGCTTTATATACAGGAGTAGCCCATGTGTGTGCAGCAGCTGCTACTGTTCAATACTATTATTATTATTATTACCAAACATTTATATAGCGCCAGCAATGTACCTGGCACTTTACAAAGGAGTGCAAGATGTGGCTCCTGGCCCAAATGCCACCTTGCGAAGTGGGGCATTACCCAGTGCAGATCCAACAAGCAGACTGGAGTCAGTCAACATCTGGCTCTGGTTGCTGTAGGCCAAGCTATTTAAAATAAAATTAGTTTCCTCGTTAAATGCAAAGTCTCCATCCCTTAAGAATACATTGACTCTGAGACTGGAGGCTTTAGTCTGATTTTGACAACAATGCTGCCCAATGCTGCACTGGTAGACATGCTTCCTTAAAACCAGAACAGAGCACTAGTGATATGTAAGTTTATATTAACTCTTCAACCTACTGTAGCTGATAAAGCCATAGTGTCATACTTATTTACTTGAACAATAAATGCATTGTTAACAGCTAACAGGAAAAAGGCACGTCCTTTTCTTGTGAGAACTCAGTGATTCATAAATAAAATGAGAAAAACCAAAGAAGCCAAGACACTGCCACCTCCAAAGAACTTGAAATTTAACAGCACTGACGGAAGGATTCTCTTAGTGATGGAATAAAGGCAGCCCTTTCATGAAGCATTATAATTTACTATCAAATTGAAAAAGAAAGAAAACTATATTTTCAGGCTTACTGTATAAAAATCATGGAGCTACAAGTAGTCTTCAGGATTTCTCCTGGAACTTTGTCTGCACTTGGCAGGGAACGCTGAACAAATAATTTACACGCCCAATGCAAAGATCCATAGAACGGTAAGGTTGGATCATCTGGTCCCGCCCCCTGCTCCTCCCCACACACAAATGGACCCCTTTGCCAAGGGCATAGTTTTAGCAATGCTGTTGTGATTCTGCTCACTCCGGCATCTCTATCCACCCACAGTGCAGGAGTTTGGCTAATAACTAGGCCAGGTTCAGCTTTTAAAGGCTGTGCAACCTTCTCTACAAGGTAAGTCTGACTAAGAAATTATCATTAGATAATATAAATCCTGCTAGATATACTCTATTCCAAAATAAATTAATTCAAAAAATTCCTTGGCTACATAAACTGCTTTAATTAAGCAGTTTAATTAAACCAATAATTTAACAAGAAAGCTACCAACATCACTCCACAACCCCCCCTCCAGCTTGAGAACCACTGGTATAAACCAGAAACCTGTATAACCCAGTGGAGGTGGGTACCCAAGCTTCTCCTACACAAAGCAAGTGCTCAGAGATCACGGTGACGGACACAGGATGAGAACAGAAGCACTCGCCTGTGTCATACATGAAAGTCAACGTTATGCCAGAACTGCCTTAGAATGCAATCCTCCATCCATTAGTCAGTGGCAAGAATCATTCAGTGGCGAGCTGAACCATGAACAGCAGGACTAACGTTTAACCCAGTTGGCCAATAGCTTCATGGTGCAGAAGGAGGAGTACTTTTGGGGGGGAGAAAGAAAGAGTAAGGAACGGATGTAACGATGCCTTATTTCTTAGCCCTCGTGTATTTTTATGGGTGAAAATCAATACTTTGCGCTCCTCCCTCAACCCTATCCCCACAAGATTAGAAAACTACATCAAATTAAATGTGTATATCAGTGACTTACAAGATTATTATTTTATTATTATTTTTTAGGAACTACAGTCAGAAATAAATATTGCTCACCTGGAACTTACAAAGAAAGAGAGCAGCTCCAAGGTTTTAGAAGCAGAAAATCAAGCCATCCAAAAGCATCTTCAGATGCTATCAGGTATTCAAAAGGTGAAGGCAAAATAGTTCAAATGATATTTTTATTGGACCAACTTTTGCTTGTGTGTGTATGCAAGTTTCCAGGCCACACAGGGCCCTTCCTCAGGCATGTAAAAATATAATTCTGAGTTGTCCAGTTCTTAAAGCCTGATGAAGGGCTCTGTGGGGCCCCAAAAGTTGCATGCTCACACAAATAGAATTTGGTTCAATAAAAGATCAATACTATCTGAACTACTACGCCTCTATTTCTCACACTTGGGACCAACACAGCAACCACAGTCTCTCTAGGTTAACAAATCATGGGTGGCACTTACACAAACTAGCTCTAATAATTATTTGCTGGAGAAAGTATGTTTTATGAATGCGAGTATTAATACATTAAATAAATTAAATATGAAGTGGAAACACCATAAGTGTGTTAGAGAATGCTTTGAAAATAGCTTCTAATTGGGGGATGGTGGGGGGGTGGGGGGGGGAGAACAGAGCCATAATTGTGGTAGATGCTTTACAGAAGGAGGCAAGGTTATTTGGTAATGATCTCAAATCCTGCAGAGACTTACAGGGGTATTTACACTTATTTCTGCAAGTGTCATCCACCTTGCACCTCGAGATGTCAGGAACTAGTATTGCCCTGAGTGCAGATAATAGTGCCCTATACCAGGCAGACCTGACATCTGCAGTACTGTTTTATCAACTGAGACCCATGCCTGAGAAACAAGAGCTTGCCCAAGGCCAAATAGAGGGTCAGGATTTGAACTTTGACTCCACTCAAAGGTCAGTGTCCTATCAACTTGACTGCACTGGCTCTTGCTCCTATGTGTACTTCCATTGATATTAATGGCTCAAGAAAATCGGCTGTCAGCTTGTAGAAAACATTGGATAAGTAGCCCTTTCATAAGGTGGGGATTTTAAGAAGAAAAAAAACAACTAGTATTGAGCTTGCAAGGGGCATTTCATACCTAATGTATTCACTAAAATCCACTCCAGTCTAATAACTGGAAAATATTTACAAAAAATGGTTGCTGAACTCCCCCAGCCTGCAAGCCCCCCTGAACGAGACTAAAGAAATCATCATCGCCCCAGACATTTGTAGTAAAGGTGAACATGCTGCAAAATGTGAATTTTTAGTTATGCAGATTCTATTCTGAGGGAATCCGACTGAGCAGTATGACGACCTGATTTGGTGAACTATATCAATGTAAAGCAGATAGATTCTAGATCACAAAATGTTTTTTAAAATAAACATGATTACTCCATTGAGCAGTCAAAGACAACAATATCTGAAGTCCAGCTGAAGATTGAAAGCCCACTAATTTTGCTTTATGGAAGTAGACAAGGGTGCTCAACGTACAGCCTGGTGACCTAGAAGGCCATTCCTTGTGACCCTCAGAAATTTGGCTTTTAGTCTATTTCCTGCAGCCCAGAGAGCTGCTGCTCCTCCTCCTGGAAGCCTGGAGAGCTGCTGCTGACAGAACTGAAATGAAAGGGAGGTGCTGTTCTCTGGCATTTGGACAGGAAACTTACTTGCTGAAGGGAAACAAACAGAACCTCCCTTGCAGTGGTGGCAGCTGGGTGTGATGAGGAGCAACTCCAGCAGCAACCCGAGTTCTGGCAGAAGCAGCAGGACATACCCACGAGCAGCAGCAGGAGCTCCCGGGAACCAGGTTTAGCAGCAGGAGGGGCTCCCGGGAACCAATTCCAGTCATGGCAGCAGCCCCCCATGCAAGAGTTGCTTCTGGGGCACCAGCATCTTCCTGAGGCTCTAGGGAAGCACCTTCATCAGTGGTGTGGTGGTGCCCTGGGATTTGGTTACTGCAGTAGCATGGCTCTGTCCTGGAAACTGGCTCCACCAAAAGTAACTAAGGCATGATGGCATTCCTCCTGCATTTCACAGCTCGTGAGAGAAATTTTTAGGTACCCTTTTCATCATTACATGCTTAGCGTGTTCTGTTCCCCACCCCCCCATGGCTCTGGGTGACATCGCACATTCCGGATTTGGCTTTAGACAAGTCCATGCACACACCACAGATCTCACATGTTTTAATAAGCCAGTCTGTGCACACATTCCATGTCTCACATGATTGCAAGTGACGGTTACGTACACTCCCACATTTACATTTCACGTAAGTCAACGATCACAGCAGTGCCAGGGTGGAATTCTACAACCTGGTAATGTGCAATTACAGTGATAGGAACTCTGGTTACAAACGCAGGAAAGTGTGTATGTACGTGCAGTAAACTTGCATGAAACCAACACATGTGAAAAATTTGCACGTGTACAAGCGCCCTAACTCTGCAGTAGCAATAGGTGTAGTGTTCAGCAGAGAGAGGCTTCTGGATGTTTTTGTAGAAGCAGGTGTGTTATCTGCTGGAGAATTAGGCCAGTAGTTAGCCCTATGTGGAATCTAAACAAACTAAATTTGGGTCCAGAGGCTGGGACTTCTAGCTTAGGAAGTAGAACATCCGGGCAGTCTAGTGTTATCCCAACCAATGTATTGTAGTCCACCAACTTAAGATGAACATCCCTAAGTTGATGATTTCATGCAGATGCGAATACTAGAGAAAAGCTAATGTTAACAGAGGATGTTACGAAGCTGAAGAAACTGGCTGAGATCTCTGCTCAGGACACTGCTCACAAAGAAGCAGAACTACTAAAACTCCAGCAAGAACTACAGAGAATCACAAATTCTGTGAAAGAAAAAGAACATAGCACCTATCTTTTGGAAGCACAGGTAAGAAATTCCACCTCAATAACTCATTTTTCCAAAATTAGTTTGTCTGATCTTTCCATCTCTAATTACTATGGCTCTAAGGTTATCTTACTTTACACCAGCATTGTCAGTCATTTCCTAGATAGATGATATAGAGTTATTAACATATCTAGGCAGGCTTTCACCACATCCCTTGGAAAAAGGCTTCAAAGTACAATTAAATCAAATCAGAAGTTCATCCTAAAATAGGAAAGCCTCAGAAGAAATCTGAAGATCTTGAGAACACCCAAAATTTGATCACCAGGAATTGCAATCATCATAGGAGACAGTTCAGCAGTCACCTGAGGTAATGTGCTTCCTCCCGCAACAAAAGCAGTCTCCAGGTAATACAGAGCCAGTCAGCTAAGGAGAACTTCAGCACTTAAGTTTGATCCTCAAATGTTCCCCAGCACTTCAATGGGGCTTGCACCAAGCCAAGCACTTTGAGGTTGCAAAGCTCTATACAAAAAAGCTCTGCTAAACTGGACTCAAGTCAGTTAATATTATGAAGCCCTTAAAGATTGTTAAGCGGTCTCCCACAATCATCTACTTAGTCTTTAGGGTCCTAATTCAGCAAAGCATTTTACCATGTTTATACATGGAATTCAAGCCATATCTGCATTTTGAATACTAGAATCCAGGCTTTAAGTTGGAGAGAAGAAGGTTATTCAGTAGAGACAAAATAGTGTGGAGGATACACCTTTTACTGGACCAACTCAAGTTCGTGACTTGGCAGGCAGAGGGGAGGGGAAGATGAGAACGACTAGGGGAGGAGGTAAACACATTTGAAAGGGGTGGAGTGATGAGTAGAGCTGTTAAGTATCCACCTGGGGATTCCTGTAACAGATTAATTTAGACTCGTACATTTTTGTAATGGCTTGTGAAACCCATGTCTAAGTTAAGTCCATTGTTTTTTGTATCCAGCAAGGCTGTGAATTTTTGTTCCCAGGTCCACCTTTTGAAGGTGTTGCATAGGTTTCCTTTAAAGACCAGGAGAGAGAGGTCAGAAATAGAGTGGTCACTCTGAGAAAAGTGGGTGCCAACAGTGGAATCTGTGCTCTTGTCTACGATCTTTTTTCTGTGCGAGTTCATGCATTTGTGAAGGGATTAGTTCAAGAACTCTCAAACTCAAGAATGAGAGTCTAATTTGGCTAGTGGCTATTCTGAACTTTTTAAATGCCAAGCTTAATCCAGAAAAGCAGTGAATTTATACTGGTTTATCGAATCAAAACATTTTACATGAAAATTAAAAACGAGGGGGGGGGGAAATCAACCATATAGGATGGACTATTGTGGGGGAGGGGGAAGACATGCTAGAAACTTTAATAATAAAATACTCATGTTAGCCAACACAAGTAGGAAAGCCATATGGAAGCATTAAGTAATCATTAGGCTAACCTACTGTGTTCATTATAAAGCTGCTTAAAAAAACAATTTGTTTGAATGAAAATGTTTGAAAACAAAATTTGTTCCATTCAGGTTTTGGGGTTTTTTTTGCTAAGTTTTTTTTATCAAGACCCAATCTTCATTATATTCAAAACAAAAGGAAAATCCATCTACTACACAGGAAAAGGAGCAAGAAATCTGACAAAATCTATGTTGTGGGCTTTCTTTAACATGTCCTTTGTTTCGTGTTCAGTTACAGCAGCAGGCTCAGCAACAGCAGGATACAGAAGCAAAACTTACAGAAAATAGATCTGAATATGTAAGACTGCAGACACTGCTCTGCCAGCTGGAAGAGAAATACCTTGCCAGCTCCCAGTCTATGCAACACCACATTGCTAAAGAGCTTCGGTAGGGACGGTGACAATTATACATCATCAGGGCCTGTGTCTAGTTTAAGTAGGCAATTTGGGGGACTGCAAAGCAGTTTCGGTTGCCATTAACAACAGGGCCCATCATTTGCACCTACTAAGCAATGACATATTAGCACCTGTAGTAGACAAGGTTTATTTGGAGAGGTTTTAAAAGTTAATTTGTTATTCAAGCAAGGAGTCGGTTCAGTTACAAGGAAAACGTTTACCCCTCATTAGTAGCATTTAATGCACTCTGACTTTACTTGTTTTTTGCCTCCTCTTCATGGTGCAGCTGCCTATGGACTCGCCAATTGTAGTGGCTGTTTTGAAGATTGGTATGTACCAGAAATGAGATGGAGACAATTCATCGCTCTCACTCGGCCAATTCCAAAAAAAAGCCAGTGAAGAGAATGGTCCCATATCCAATCCACTGGAATGAATGAATTCCACATTGTTGTCAGTCCTGGAAAGAAAGGGGTTTCTGAATGGGAGGAGGCAATTTACACAAGGAGGATCACTCTTCTACACCCCACTTTGTTAAGAGATTTGTTTGGCAGTAAATCAGGTTAAGAATGTTGCTGGAACTGTCTATTCTCGTGTACAGCACCAGGATGCTTTGACTGAAGTAGTGTAAAGGTGGTGCACTTATTTTAGAGGTCAAAGCAGCATGCTATGCATGCAGTTCTTCTGGTTTCTACTGGGTTGCAGTCAAACCGACGAAGATGAAAGCTCTGTCTCAAACTAATTCCTGGAGCCACCTCTCGGGCAGGGCCGGCCTCAGGTATGTGCCACATGTGCGACTGCACATGGCCCCGTGGCCACACTTGCCTGGCTGGGCAGCAGGCTGCAGCCAGCTTCTCCCCCAATAAGCTCTTCTGCCTCCCCCCCTCCATGGCTCCGGTCCCTATCCTTCATCTGCCTCTGCCTTCTAGTAGCGCAACAGCAGTGGGTGCATCGGACTGGGAGATAAAGCGGTTTGCTTACAAACAACTCCTCCCCATGTGAATGATCAGAAGGTTAATACCTTGTAAAGAAGGTTCTCGAGATAGCTCCCAACATTCTCACAACTGGGTTGCGCATGCTCACCCTATTCAAACAACAGACCACATGATGGTCTCGAGCTCCTCTAGTATAAAAAACACACTCCCCCTCAGAATGACAGTTCCTTACAACCCTTTCTAGGAATATAAGAAAAAAATTCCATGCGAGGCTGGAAGGGTGGGTGTTGTGAGAATGTTTGGAGCCATCTCAAAGAACCTTGTTTACAAGGTAGCAACCTTCTGTTCTTCGAGTGGCTCCTCACAGGCTATTTTTACATGGCTACGCTGGCTGGGGGGTCCGTGGGCGTGGCGGTGGGTGGGTGGGGCGTGAACACAGCTGCAAACGCATCCCCACTCACCCCCCCCACTTATCCACACCCATGGAGTAACCGCCATAACCCCCGGTTGCTCTGTGTATGGGGACAAGTGGGGGGTGAGTGGGGATGTGTGGCAGGCAGGCAGGCACCCACTCCCACTCACCATGGGCGCATGCACCGCATTGTTCACACGGGGCTCCCTCACGCATGAACATGCAGAAATCTGCATATTCATGGGTGGGAGAGGCCCATGTAAAAAGGGCCACATTCTCACAACTGTCATATTACCTTATGTAGGAATTTAGGATGTAAAGCAATATCTGAGATTATTATGGCTGCTATTTCACTAGCTTTTCTTAATGAAGTTATTGCTAACCCACACCCCATAACCAGTTCATTTGCGCCCCCCATATAATCAATTCACGCTGCCCCAGGGGCACAAATTAAATGGTTATGGGTTGGTGGGAGTCTAGTGTGAATTGATTATATGGGGACAGGGATGCAAATGAACTGGTTATGGGAGGAGGGCAGTGTGAATTGATTATATTTATTTTCATGGCATAATGCGCTTAATAGGCTAGCTGCATTTGGGGTATCTTGTGTGTTTGATAGCAGCACCTCTAGACCAGTCACATCATGTGCGTGCACAAGGCACAGGCGGCACTGGCAGCAAGAAGCAACAGGCTCTGGAGGCCAGGCTGGCTAAGCAAACCTCATCCCCTTCAGTAAGGCAGTGGACGCAGTCAGTCTCTCGGTGCCTGCCTCACTACCCGCCTGGCTGCCCCTGCAGTGGAACCACTCCTGGAGGGGGGGTGGAGTGGAGCATTGGGAGGCCATGCTTGTCTATGGCCGCTCAGAGTGGTGGAGAATGGGAATCCCTGTCCAGAGGAAGTACATTTTACGTAAATTTACACATTTGCATAAATTAGGTGGAGCCTAATTATGCAATTTAGGCCCCGCACCAGGACTTCGCACATGGCCTCACAAACCCTGGGGCCGGCCCTGCTCTTGGGCAAAAATAAAGGCAAAGATATTTATGGAAGCAAGAAGTGTCCAGGGTAAAAAGGTTGAGAATCCATGAACTACAGATTTGAGACAAGTTGTGGTAAAGCTCTCCTCTTTCAAACTCTGTTATTGTAAGCCATATGCAGTCTTGGCTTCTCCAGGGTAGAGCTGGTGTATCTCCTTCAAAGCCTGCGATGTCATAGGTCAGAATTGGGACAACTCAGAAATCAGGGTAAATTGATTTAGTCATAAAACTTGCCCTTTTACAAACATGAACAAACTCAAGAAATGCTAGCTTAGAAAGTACACAATAAACCCACTTAAAACTATACATAACTTCCGCAAACAGCAACACTACAATTTCGATTAAACATGTTTCAACTGACTCCAATAAATTATACTTCCTCTCTATACACCATCAGTGGCATTGCATTTAGGACTATAATGAATGCTGCTTATATTTAGCCAGGAGGCAGAGAAACTAAGGCAGCAGCTCAAGGAAAAAGTACTTTCGGCTGATGAGGATAAATATTTACGCAACAAGATGGCAGAAGATTGTGGACATCGGACAAGAGAAAATGGTCTCTTGCAGTCTCAAGTGCTGGAAGCCACCCGACAACTAGAGAGAGTAAGTTTAAATGGCAGCTCAACAGCAAGTTAACTACCACCTAATATGTTAATTACCTGTCCTAGATGTCTAACTGTAAAAAGGTTAGCTTTTAAAATGTTCTGGAAAAGATCACATTAATTGTGTCCTAATAGCTTGGTAAGTTGGGAATTGAGGAGCTTTCATTTTAGATAGTAATTAACTTGCCTTGTCTTGTCTTGAAAAAGCATACATCATTGAGATAGAACAAACAGCTTTATAATACCTTGCTTAGAACTCTAAAGGCATTGCCATACTCAGATTAACATGTATTTAAGGTATTAGGCAAGCTAATGCTAGCTAGTATGTATTTAGGGTTTCATTACACTAGGACTCCAGGGTCTGCCCTAGTTTCCTATAGCTGTTGGGCATCAATTAGAAATGCTGGTTTTGATCTATAAAAACATAAATGACTTGAGCCCAACTTACAGGCGCCACCTTCCCTATGCCCCACCATAGTGTCTCTGGTCAGCCAGGAATAGCCTTCTGGCCATGCCCTCTCTGTCCCAAGTCTGGATTTGCTAGGGCATGGGCCATTTCAGTGGCTGCTGCCTTGTTCTGGAATTACTCCCCTGCCCTCACCCCTGTCATCCAAAAATCCTGCATGTCTTCTGAAAATAATGTAACATTTGTATTTAGGGGGTCTTTTGGTGGCTGGGGATAAGGATTAAAAAGGTAGACAAATTTCAATTTAATTACATTATTATTATATTGTATGTATCTGGTTTTATTTGTAATGCACCCTGAGCCTCTGGCTTTGAGATAGGGTAGGATAAAAATCCAAATACAATAAATAAAATATCAATAGGTTAGCTAGCCCTGTGCATGGTATAGCTTAAACAGAACTCATTAACATGTTAAACATGTGTTAGCTCCTCATATTACGACATGCCCAGTAGCAAGGCAAGAGGAGGAAAGAAGATAGGTAAGAATAAGTTCAGTCCCTTCATTACTGCCCTTCTAATTCCTGCATCTGACCTGGCTTGTTCCATTCCATTTAAATCCCAATGGAAAAATAATGATGGGGCGGATATATTTGGCAGCACAAGATTCTAGAGCTGCAACTCAGTCCTTGGTTTTCCTCAGAATTTACTGAGAACTGGGCTATTTGCCTCGGTTTGGCGAGTATCAAATTTCTGAGGACTTGCCCCAAAAATCTGGTACTCAGCCAACCCTTGGCTCAGTGCGGGGAGGGAGAGCCAGAGGGCAGTAGGTGGAAAAAATAGTGTAGCGGGGGTTGGGGGAACCAGCATGGGCCTGGGAAGGGGGTGGAAATAGGCCAGCGTGGGTTTGTGAAAGGTGGTGGGGGAGGGGGGCTAGCAGAGGCCTAGAGGGGGCCAGGAGTAGTGTATTTATCCTCTGGAGGAGGTTCTGTGATGTGTGGCCTCTTCCTGAGCTGGTAGGTTAAAACAGAAAAAACACAAAAACCTGGCCATGCTCAGAAGGGTCTAAATGGCCCCTTCTGACATGCTCAGAACTTTCCAAGGTAGCGCTGGCAATGTCAGCACGCTGCGGGCGCCATCTTGGATGTGGCCAGCTGGTTCTGGGCATGAACCAGGCAGTAGTAGTCAGCTACGGTCTGGGAGCTAATCCTGGACCAGATGGCCGACCTTGTGTGTATTACGGAGAACTGGCTGAGTCAGAGCCTATCTTAGCTGACCTTGTTCCAGTCGCCACGGCCTGAGGGACCAGGGGGTGCAAACGGTGTAGCTATTGTTTTTAGGGATACCTGGTCTGTTAGGAGGTATCTGATGCAAATGTCACTGGGTGTTGAGGGCCTTCATCTCATGGTTGATTTGGCCAGAAACAGTTTGGGACTGTTGCTAGTATACCAGGCACCTTCCTATACAGAAGCATCTCTTCATGCTCTAGCAGAGCTGGTGTGAGAGGTAGTCTTAAGGTTCCCGAGGGCAGTGGTCATGGGGGACTTCAACATACATGCCAACACTGGTCTTTGGGGAGTGGGTGGGTGGGTTCATGGCCGCGATGGTAACCATGGGCCTGTCTCAGATGGTACATGGCCCAAAACATGAGGGAAGACCTTGGACCTGGTCTTTTGCACCAGCCTTGAGGCAGGGGATGGATCATTGATGCCCTTGTCATGGCCAGATTACCACCTCCTACGGACTGGTCTCTGGGCGCATGTCCGTCCCTGGAATGGTGCTGGAGCAATTTGGTTGGTCCGTTCCTGGAGGCTTATGAAACCAGATCGGTTCCAGAACACCCTTGGGAAATTACCCTGACCTTGACGGCTGCTCACTCGATGGCCTCGACGGCTGCTCACTCGATGGCCTCATGACTCTTTGGAATACCTTGGGAGCAAGGCCATTGACCAGACGGCTAGACGTCTGCTCCTTGGGCTTCGGCAACGCAGGTCTCCATGGTTTACGGAAGACCTGCAACAGCTGAAGCAGGCAGGCAGGCAGTTGGAGCAACAGTGGTACCGGATTCGGACTGAAGACGACAGACTGTGGCATAGAGTTAGCTTAAAAGCCTATGCCGTGGCTATGCAAGCAGCAAAGAAAAGGTTATTTTTGCTAATTCCGCTAACTCTAGTCCAGTGGAGCTTTTCCAGGTGGTGAGAGGGCTGGTCCAGACCCTGCTGTGACAGGTCTATTGACTGTTTGGTGGATAAAATCACTTGTATTCACCTCAACTTCAATGCTGCACTTACAGCAGTAGGAGAACCAGAAATCATGGATACCCTGCCTTGTCCGGTTTTGTGGGATCAATTTCAGTCAGTGTTGTCCGCTGATGTGGGAGATGTCCTTGGGGTGCTTAGAGTCATGTTTTGAGAATTAGATTCACACCCGTCCTGGCTGGTTAAGGGCAGCTGGGAGACGTTGGGGCCATTGCCTCCCCCCTTTAGGAGGGCAGAGTTTCAGAGTGTCTGAACAAGGCAGTGGTGCGACCTCTGCTCAAGCAACCATCGCTTGACATTGACTCCCTCGACAGCGATCGACCTGTCTCTAACCTTCCTTTTTTAGGGACGGTTACTTAATAGATGGTGGCTCAGCAACTTCAGGGGCATCTAGATTGCATCAGTTTTCTTGATTCCTCACTGTCTGGCTTTCATTCGGGTTATGGCACTGAGACTGCACTTGCGACTTTGGTCGATGACCTCTGCCGTGAGTTGGATTGAGGTCGGTCAACCTTGTTGATCCTGTTAGATTAATTGGCTGCATTTCACGTGTTTGACCATGAGATGTTGGTGGCCAGCAAGGAGGACCAGGCACGGGTGCGTGGAATTGTTCTTGAATGGTTCCACTTCTACCTGTCTGGGAAGACTCAGCGGGTGGTGCTGCGGAACGGTTTTTCATCTCCCCGGGGGCTCACGTGTGGAGTGCCGTAAGGTTCGATTCTGTCCCTCTCTTGTTCAACATGTATATGCAGCCTTTGGGTGAGGTGGTGAGAGGATTTGCCATTTGGTGTCATTAGTATGCTGGTGACGCATAACTCCACCTCTCTTTTTCAGGTGACCCAGGCCTGGCAGTCTCGGTGCTTACTCAATGTCTGGCAGCTGTGGGGGACTGGATGAGGGTGAGCCATCTGAAGTTGAATCCAGACAAGGCAGAGGTGATGATGGTGGGTGGGGCTAGGGAGTGGACTCCCATCACCGATGGGGTTCACCCTGCATTGGCCCCCCAGGTTTGGAGTTATGGGGGTGCTGCTCAATGCACAGATCTGCCTGGATGTTCAGGTGGCGGCTGTTGTAGCAAGGAGCGCCTTTGGCCAGTTACATCTGATCCATCTATTTCGGCCATATATCTCAGACTTTGACCTGGCCACCATCATCCATGCCTTCGTTACCTCAAGACTGGACTACTACAACATGCTCTATGTGGGGCTACCCTTGGTGATGGTTCAGAGACTGCAGCTGGTGCAGAACACGGTGGCCTGTCTCCTGACGGGGACAGGGTGCTGAGAGCACATAACACCAGTGCTCCATTCATTGTACTGGCTGCCTATAGTCTTCTGGGCCCAATTCAAGGTTTTGACCGTTAAAGCTCTAAACAGTCTGGGCCCTGCCTAGCTGCATGACCGCCTCATTCCCCGGGTCCTAGATCGGCCCCTGTGGTCGGCCGGGGGTGTCCTCCTTGAGGTCCCACAGGTGGCGACGAAGGGGAGGACGTTCTCGGTCACCACTCCAAGGCTGTGGAACTCCCTCCCGGGGAGGTTCACCTGTTCCTAGATCTTCCCTCTTCGCGATGACAGTGTAAGACCTGGCTGTTCCGCCAGGCAGTGGGTGGGGCAGGAGGATTAGAAGGGGAAGGGTATTTTTAGCTCCTCTATTTGTATATTTTTATATATTTATATTTATGATGTTTTAAAAATGTTTTAGATTTATGTTTTATATTATTGTTTGCTGCCCTGAGCTGTCTGAGGCAGGATGGGTGCGGGGTAAAAATGACTGAAATAAATAAATCAGAAGTTCTGTTTCCTCAATTTCATGGGAAGGTGTGGCAATTGCTTTGCAAATCCCTCCTCATCTGAGCATTTCCCTTGCAGCCCCATCTTTGTCACTTACTTGCCTAAAAGAATTCTATCCAACTCACGTAAAATTGTTCAATGCAGCTTCCTCTAAACAATCTCTCTCTTGACTCTATCCCATCTCCAGGAGTGGGGTGGGGAGAAAGTGGGGAAGTCAGGGAGACAAAATGAAGATACATTGAAGGGGGCTAGGTCCACACATCCATCATTCCATCCAGCCCCTCCCCCTCCCATCGTTCTAGCTGTTTCCGGTGTCCTTGAACCCATTAATTCCACTCAACCCCCAAACCCCGTCATCTCAGACACACTCCCAATCCTTTTACATGTCATTCCACCCAGCTCCCCATCATTTCAGATTTTCCTATTGTCCTCGTACCAGTCATTCCACTCATTCTTGAAGACCTCCTACCCATCATTCCACCCTGCTCCCCACCCCCCACCCATTTCACGCACTCCGGTGGCCTCCTACTAGGGATGGTCTTATGGATGAAACTGCAGTTCGGATCAGTTTGCAGTTCAGATCTTCCAATTTCTGGATTTAAATATGCATCTGTATTACAGAGCTGCATTTAAATCAATTAAAAACCTTGGTAGCCATTTTGCACGTAAAGATTTTATTTTTAATGGATTTTAAACCAAACCACAACGGACGTTTCTTGGCACAGTTTCAGTTAGGTATCGATTGAACCATAACGGCTCAATCTGTAAACCACCCCTACCCTCTGATCAGTTATTCCACCTAGCCCCTTGTCACTCCAACCGTTCTGTGTCCTCCTACCTATCATTCCATAGAGCATAATACTGGGAGGGAAGGGGAGGTTCCCAGTTGAAGACTCATCTTAGCCATGAACCCACTGGGTGAGCTTGGGCCCGTCGTCACAGTTCTCTCAGCCTAACCTACTTCACAGGTTTGTTGTGATTACTAATTGAGTTAGTTTAATGTTAATGGTTAAAGTTAAATAACTTGAAATATAAGGTACTCTGAGCTCAAGGGAAAGAGTGGGATACAAACTGAAATAAATCATTCCAGATGCTCCAAATGGCCTCCTACCTGTCATTCTACTCAGCTCCCCTCCCTGTCTTTCCACTTCCTCTCTGTGGCTTCCTCACTCCCCACATCCCCCTCAGCAGTTTTAATTCACTGCACTTCCACCACCTTCTTTGGCATCTCAGATCCTTCCTCACTCCCTTTGTTTCAGTTAAGCATCTGCCATTTTATTGGGATTAAGGGCTAGTGGCATTCCCATACCCCTATTACTTCCAAATAGCATTCCCTTTGTCTCTATTGTTTCTAATCAGCATTCTTTGTCAGTTTCACTGCTGAGGAGTTTGCTTGGCAATCAGAGAAGTCAGCCAACAGTCAGCCCTAGCTCTGTCCGTACAAGTGTGCAATAAATGCCACTCATGTCCATACAACAATAGCCTTCATGAAATCTCATCACCTCATGTATAATTCAATAGAATGTTAGTGAAATGGCATGGAAGCTTATTTTCTCAGGTCTCCCAATGTGCCAAAATAAGCAATTCAAAACTATACAACAGTTTTTCAAAAACTAAAAACACAAAATCCATTCAGTCACACTTGAATGTTCAAGCACTGATAGATATATTAATACTGCTCCCAGAACAAAGGGCTCTTTCCCACATTGAAAATGCACCTGATTTGTCTCCACAAAAATTTCTGGGAAGCAAGTCAGGCACGGGGTTTGTAAGATGGGAATATTAACCTGTGCATTTTTGGCAGCAATCCTGCACAGGATTCCAAGTTGGTGGAAAGCCAGTGAATCCAACTTTGCATTCTCTGTAGGACTGCTGCCAAACACTTGCAGGGTAACATTCCCACATTACAAGCCCCATGCCTGATTTGCCTCCAGGAGATTTTCATAGAGGCAAATCGAGCACATTTTGTACCTAGGAAAGTGCCCTAATTCAAACATCTGTCTCTCTCGATTTTCATCCAACTTGCCTGAATGTTGGCTTGATTCTACCCCCTGTCCCCCCAACCCCTAAATCCTCCCTGCCAAACCTCACAGTGATATGAGAAATCATCCCAATTTTAGGACTACACTGTTCATAGTTTTAACCAAGTGATGTAGCTACGTTAACTATAGTCGCTCCCATGGCTCTATAATTAAGCTTAACAGCAAGTTGGGCAAGATAAGCTCATATTTCGTTACTTCAGATTTGTTTTCCTAAATCAGTTTCCTGGTATACCCAGCAATCCCTTTGGAAACTTATTTATTATAATGTCAAGTTCTTAGATGTGGGCTTGAATTCGAGATTCAGACACTTCACAACATGGAGATATTTGACTATATAGTTCCATAAACTTAGTGACTTGAAACCAGCTCTAGAGATAACTTGAGTTCCACTCAGCTCTATGTTTCGCTGTATTGTACCATGCTTAAGAGTATTACAGTAGTGCCTCAATACTGAACACATCTGACACTGGTTGGGGCAACGGTAAGTGTCCTCAACACCAATAAAAAGTTACTGTGACCATAAAAAGATCATATTCTTGAGTGGCCTCTTATGAATGCAGAAACACACTTCTAGAGCAAAGACACCCATGCAAATTTTAGCATTCACTATTACAGTCCTCATTCACAGAATGCGTTAGCCGCCATGAGCTGTTCGCAGAAGGGGCGGGATACAAATTGAATAAATAAATATAAATAAATAAATAAATAAAGTGTACATTCTAATCTCTGCACATACCAACCTTGCTACAGGAGAGGCAGCTGAGAGAGGTGGAAGGTACCTCTCATTCAAGAAGGATTTCTGAGCTAGCATCTGGGAAGGAGAAAGAAAGGCACCTTGAATTGAAGCTTGCTCACTTGAAGAGATTACTGCAGGATGAAAGACGGAAGGTTCTTGCTGCACAGGAGCAGGTACCCTACACAGCTTTGACCGCCTCAAACTAACTGCATTAACACAATATCCATCCCTTTGGCCTAAAGCACCTATGCTCCAAGGTTAAAGCTCTTGCATTCTTATCCATTTTATTATTTTTTTTTTAAAAGGAACAGTATGGTACCATAGGACCCATGTTTGAAATACCCAGACTCCTTGAGCCAAAAGTTAAAATCCCAACAGGACTGACTCAGCCTTTCAAAACAGATATTTCTAACTGCATGTGATTTTACAGCATGATGGGTCCAGGCTTTCATTTTGAAAACCATCAGAACGCATGGGAAGAACACAATATGTTAACAAATAAGTCACTGTGCACATAACATAGAAACAGATCACACTACAGTTTCTAAATTATTGTACTAACCCCTAAGGATGTCACCATGACTAAGACGCCAGAGCTTTTAATCAAGCATCTCTTAAAAGCACATCACCACTTATTTTATAAATTAAAGTGAAATTATGCAAAGGTTACTAAATATACCAGGTCCTCCACTCGCCTCAAAAACAAACCTCATTACTATTTAAATATAGGCAGTGTATTCAGCTGTGTGAAAACCATTACCCTGAATCACTTGTAATCATGTCTAGAGACAGGTGATCAGTCATGTTGGTCCAACAAAAGATATTATCTGCACTACTTTGTCTACATCTCTTACATTTGGGACCAACTTCTGTTGGTGAGAAGAGACAAGCTTTCAGGCCCTGTGTAGCCCCAAAGCTTCCAAATTCTCAACAGAAGTTGGTCCAATAAAGGATATCTGAACTACTTTGTCTACATCTCTTACAAACAAGACAAAATGCACTTGAAGACCTAGATAAAAATTTGAATCTTTGATTTTTGTAGTGGTGGTGGGCAATGGGCAAGTGATAGATCACTAGATGCAGAGAAAGTAGGGTTTGCCATGTTGGTCCCAAATATAGTCAAGAGACTTTTATTGGATCAACTCGAGTTTGTGGAGGAATGCAAACTTAAAGACCTCACAGGATCCTTTGTCAGACAAGCCTGGCAAAGGACCCTGTGAGATCTGAAAGCTTGCATACCTCCACCAACTGGAGTTGATCCAATAAAATATATCATTTTACTACTTCGTCATAACTAAAGACTGATGGGAGAATCTTCATCTATTACAGAAAGCCAACAACGTTTTTAGAACTTCTGTTTTGATTTTCGTTGGCGATTACGTTACCTGGAGTTAAAAAAATAAAAAAGTTAAGTGGACCCTTTCTAGAGGTAGCCAGAGGCAGAACAGAAGCTCTAAATGGATTACCTAGCAACTTCCAGACTTAGGGAATGAAATATGATGTACTTTGTTTTTCTCCGAGCATGCTAAGGGCTAAGCAGCATTAGTAAATGCAAATAAAAATCCATTCACTATGTCAATAGCTACTTCATTTCCAGCAAGAAAGGAGATCTGTGGATCTGAATGAGCAATCACTTCAGAGCCAGCTAGTAGACTTAGAAAGGAGATATGCAAAAACTCAACTGGAAAATTCCAAGCTGCGAATGAAAAAAACTCATTTGGTGGAATATATTTCTCAATTACATAAACAGGTAAGTAATTGAGTCCTTCTTAAACAGGTGGTTGAGGGTTTTTTTTGCCTGCAGTTCCACAAAGCAAGGCATTCTTCCTCATAATGAATGTTCTATACTAAAAGGCAGACAAATTTGAAGTGGTGCAGTTCTCAGCTGCCTAGTTTAACTGCCAAAGTCTCTTTTCTACTACAAGCAAAGTTAGCTCCCAACAGTGGCGTAGCTACCATAGGGACATGATCAACATTTGTCCAGGGGCCCACTATGGGGGACCCCCACAAATGATTCCTCCTGTCCTTATAGTATGTGCCCCTGCCACAAATATCTCCCCTGTCCTGTTGCAGCACACAGAGACTGAGGAGAGAATGCAAGAAGTGACAGAAGCAGAAGCGTTGCCCTGGAGCACACAGGACAAAGCAAGCAGTGGCAGCACGAGGCAGACAGCACAACATCAGACTTGGTGCAGCAAGCGGAGCTGTGGCGGAGTCAGGAGAGACGTCACCCTGCGGTCTGGAGGAGTTTGAGAGGCTGCAGCGGGGGTAGGGCATCATCCGCACTGCAGCCTCTCAAACTCCTCCGGCCGCCACCCCTCTCCCCTCACCGCCTCCGACACCACTGGGGTGCCTCTCCATACTCCTCCACAGCTCCACATGCTGTGCCGAGCTTGAGGCTGCGCTGCCTACCTTGTGCTGCTGCCGCCATCGCTGCTTGCTGGAAAGGAGAGTTCCCTGGGGTCTGGCCTGGGGGTATGGGAGGGGGGCTAGGTGAAGGCAGAGGATGGAGGGGGGCTGTCTGAGGACAGGGAGAGAATGGTCTTGCAATTACACGTATAATCTTGAACACATTACTTCCTGCTTTACTTCTCACACTCGAGATTCAGATCAGTTCTACAAGAGCAAGTAGAAGCAGTCTACCTTATCGAGGACTGTTTAGAACTCCAAATATTACACTAATTTTATCTGAAGTCTCAAACTAGGTCTCTTCTTAGGCACCAATTGTATTACAATGAATTAAGATAATATATTTTCTTTTCAATTACCCAGATTGCCGAGAAGGAAGATGAAATCAGTCACATGCATGGGCATGTGAATAGTCTGTCCTATGACCTCAGTAGCTTGAAGTCTAAAGTGGATACAGAACGCATTTTACAGAAAGAAAGATGGAAAGAGTTCTCGGATATGCTAATATCAGATAATATGTTGAGCTCTATTTAGGGAGTCATTTTTGAAAGTTATTAGATCAGCATATTAAATGATATTTCTAATTTAGTTCCTTAAAATTGCTATGCTAAAACTTGAAATGCAGTATATGGAATTTTCAGACAGAGCTCTGTTGGTATTATTCTGTAATGCTATACAAAATAAATGAAACAATCTCTTTTGTCTCAGTCACCTGGAACCTACAGAGCTTGGGCTAGGAAGGCCAAGTGGAGTGAGTACGTAGAGGCTGGCTTCAAATTGAATAAAAGCAACCTCTTAACCACTTTGGCGATCTGCCAGGATCACTCTTGCTGGTTCTGGCACTTCAGGCCAGGCTGGGACCCTCCCACTGACTTCCATCTCTAGGGCACCTCAGCAAGTGGTCTCAGGAGCGAGGAGGAGCACACCTCTTTAGAGAGAGCCTTCCACTCCAAGCTGGAGGAGCTTTCCTAGCCTATTTCCTCCCACAACACTCCTTGGGGTGCTAGAGGCTGGTCCACTTCCCTACACCGTGATCTACTAGAAGCTAGCTTGTGGTCCCCTAATTAAGAGGGATGGTTCTTTTTCATTTTGAATTATGATGAAGGAATTTTAATACACCTGTTGAAATTAAGGTTTCTGCCACAATGGCTAAAATCTATCCTCCAAGACAGAAATCCACCCCCCTCCACAAAAGGGTCAGGATCTCAAGGGGAGTCAAACCATCCAGAAATCAGCTCACAATTCCAACTGATTTCGATTTACTTTGCATGTCTTCGTTGCCATTTGGGATTACAGGATTAAAACCAATTCTCAAAATGAGGTCATACAGTCAAAAGGAACTCCTCCTCTAAGAAAAGCAAGTGCATAAGTTACATCAATACCTCCAGTACAACTATATGCTGCATTTCTAAAAAAATTAAAAAGTTTACAACTTTCTTAAAAGCCTGAGTTTTAAACTGTAAACCTTTGGCTCTCAATATGCAAGAAAGAATCTTAAATGTTATCACTAGAATCTAATCTGAAATTAAAGTTGCAATAGTCAGTTTATATTAAAGAAAGGGGGGGGGGGGCTTCTGAGCTTAAAGTAAACCTGGCTTTGTCTCAGTATAAAGATAGTCACTTAAAAATTTTAATTACCACTATTATGGGTGACTTTTTTAAAAAACTGGGGGGAGGGGGGAATTTACTATTTGTAAGGCACTGTTGTAGTCATCTCAAAACTGGCTTCAGATTAAAAATGTCAGACTGAGTCCTCTGTGGGAAATACATTTTTGCCCAATTTGAAAGTTTTAATTGGTGTTTTCAGAAGACTGCAGAATTCAAAAGATAATGCTCCCATAACAGAACATTATGAACACTGCTAACATACACATGCACATCATCATGATCATTTTGGAAATATTACTTGGCACATAAATTTACATCTTCAAAGCATATCACAAATATTACCTTGCTTGATGACCTGCACATCTCATTTGCTACCTTGATAACTTCTTGCAATACTCCAGAAGTGTAACCTTTAGTTTAGATCTATTTCAAATTTGTACTTCCAGCTTTGTGTACACTGTACTAGATTTGTTACCAGACTTACTGAAATGCATAGCTTTTTCAAAATAAAAAATTACAGGATGAGGAATGTATATTAATATAGGCCTCCATCTCTGTTATTTTGCACATGAAGAAAACAAATGGTTCCAAATACAACCTATTCATTCATCTCCACAACTAAGAGTTGTCAGGGCTGTGCCCTGCATCAGGACTCTCCGGCTCCCTCCCCAGGCTTCTCTGCTGTGACACCAAGGGAGTTTGCACTGCCTCCCGTGCTTACAAGCAGGTTTCAAGTGGCAGAGAAAGTGCCCAATAGGGGGACATAGTAGAGGGACGGGTTCGTTGGCCACCAGTAGCAGGGGGTCATGCCATGGCAGGCTTTGCCAAGACCCGCAACCTATTAGACCAGAATGGAGTACTGGTTATCTGCCGCATCCTGTGCCATAGCCAGCCCCAGCCTTATTTCTCGCTTGCTAAGCATTTACCTTGCTCTGCTGAGGTCGCTCCTCTGACTTCGTCCCGTCCCAGCTTTCTAGCTCCGTGCGAGTAGCTGTTACCTCTGTAATATGGCATACATGTTTTAGCAAAGATATAATTCAAACTCAGCCTAATTCATACAAGTAAAATATTTTAATTAATTCTCATTAGGACTGGCTAGGTTGATTCCAAGCAAAAGCTCAGCTTCAAATTGCTATAAATTACAAAAAGTATGGCATTGTTTTACCTTGATAGCTTTCCCTGTTTGCATATGTTGATCTCCAAACTCTGCAAAAAACATTTCTTTGATATAAAAAAAAAGTTAATTGGAGAAGGAAGAAATGGGATTTTGTAGTACTGCTTCCTTCCTTGAACAGATTTTGATTTGTGAGCAACACTGGTCACATTAAAGTCAATGAGGTTTGAGCCTTCACCAAGAAGTGCTTTTTATTGAGGATCTCAGGTGCATGTTTTATTTTTATTTATTTTATAAATGTATACCCCGCCCCTCCTGGGAACAGCCCGGGGCGGCTTCCAACTCTAAAATACAATTTTAAGTCATCAATAATAATATAAATTATTAAAACAGGGTTCAGGTTCAAAACAATAAGACATAATAAATAATAAATCAGGTGGGGGAGCTAAAAAACCCTCACCCCACCCTCTTACAAGGCCTGGGCGAACAGCTAGGTTTTACAACTTCACTGGAATGTGAACAGTCTGTGGGCCAGGCGAGCTTCCTCCAGAAGGGAGTTCCAAAGGCGCGGCCAGGCCACCGAGAATGCCCTCTCCATTGTGGCCCCCCGCTTAACACAGGGGACCTCCAAGAAGGCACCCCCGGTGGACCGAAGGAGCCATTCTGGGGCGTGGAGGGCGAGGTGGTCCCTGAGGTACGAGGGGCCCAGACCGTGAAGGGCTTTATAGATCAACACCAAAACCTTGAACCTGGCTCGGCACGCTATTGGCAACCAGTGCAGAGCCCGGAGCACAGGTGTAATATGCTCCGGACGGCCCGTCCCCGTAAGGAGCCGAGCTGCCGCATTCTGCACTAGCTGCAGCCTCTGAATCAGGAACAAGGGAAGCCCCACGTAGAGCGCATTACAGTAGTCCAGCCTCGGGTGATGAAAGCATGGATGAGGGAGGCCAGGTCCAGGCCGGAGACCAACGGACGCAGCCTACGCATCAGATACAACTGACGGAAGGCAGTCTTAGCGACTGCCTCCACCTGCCGCTCCAGACGGAGGTCTGCTTCCAGTATCACCCCCAGACGCCGGACCTGCTGAGCTGTAGGAGGGCGAACCCCCCCAAGCAGGGGGGCCACTACCTCCCTCGCTCTCCCCACCAACATCACCTCCGTCTTATCGGGGTTGAGCTTCAGTCTGTTCAGCCGCATCCATTCCACCACGGCCTCCAAACATTGGGATAGCAACGAGACAGCCGGGTCTGGGTCAGTTGAAAAGGAGAGGTACAGCTGAGTATCATCAGCATACTGGTGACACTGCACTCTGAACCCTCTCATGACCTCTGCATATATACATTAAATAATAACGGAGACAGAATAGAACCCTGCGGAACGCCACATGATAAGGCGCGGGGGCACGATGTCTCATCCCCCAACACCACCCACTGCTTGATAAGGCGCGGGGGCACAATGTCTCATCCCCCAACACCACTTGCACTTAATCCAAGTCATGTTTTATGAAAGACAAGATTCTACTACTTACTACTACTACTACTATTATTATCAGCATTTATATAGCACAAGTAATGTACCAGATGCTTTACAAAGTAATGGAATAGGCATGGTCCCTGCTCTAGGGCTTACAATCATAGACACAAAGGGGATGGGGGATGGAGACGAAGGAAGTGGAACAGAGGGAGAGACAAGGAGTGTAACATTCACGAAGATGCGAGGTCTCAGGTACACGTGCTTGGCTTGGTTACATCAAGAATGATGGCTGGCTGCTCCGTGTGGTGAGGATATGATACACAGACCTCAGGTAACAGATTGTACTGGATGGAGAGTATCAGCAGGAGTTAGGTGAGGGGAGCGAGGAGTCGGGGAGGGCAGAGCAGAAAAGGTGGGTCTTGAGGAGGGATTTTAAGGGTGGAGGTGAGGTGGTTGTGGGCAGGGAGGAAGTTCCAGGCATGGGGGGCAGCTAGGTAGAAGGGACGAAGACGGTTGGGGAGCAGGGGAGACGTGGAAGGGCAAGAGAAAGGACAGAGGAGGAGCGGAGTTCACAGACTGGAGTACGGAGGGAATTACCGCAAAGGTAGGGAGGAGCAAGGTTGTGAAGAGCTTTATAGGTGAACACTAGGAGCTTGTGCAGGATTCGTTCAGGGAGAGCCAGTGAAGAGAGGAAAGGAGGGGCTGCACGCAGTCGAAGCGACGGGCGAGGTGGATGGTCCTGGCAGCAGAGTTTTGGACAGAGATAAGGGGAGAAAGGTGAGAGCAGGAGAGACCAGGGAGAAGGAGGTTACAGTAATTGAGGAGATGACCTGGGCATGAACAAGGGTTTTGGCAGAGGAGACAGAGAAAAGAGCAAATCTTGGCAATATTATGGAGGGAGAAGCGACAGGATTTGGCAACAGAATCGATGTAGAGTTTAAAAGAAATGGGCGAGTCAAAAAGATGAAGCCTAAGCTACGGGCTTGGGGAATGGTAAGGATGGTGACCCCGTCGATAAGGATCAACAGGGAGGAAGGAAAGATTTGGGGGGGGGGGAGATAAGGAGTTCAGTTTTAACCATGATGAGTTCAGACATGCCTTAGTACATTGCGGATACTAGAGGCTAGAATGTAATTGGGTATGAACACACAGAATAAAAACCATTCGGGTGGGGAGGAGCAGTGCTTCATTTTCATTTCATTTCATCTTTAATTTATACGCCGCACTCTCCGAACCAGTCGGTTTGAGGCGGTTCACATCACTAATAAATACAATATTTGGGGTTTTATCCCATGCAGGGGAAACCCAACACTAAATACATCATAATACACAAGAAAACCCTCTACCCTCCCATTTAACATTTCAATAACAACATCTAACAATATGCCTTACTAACCCATCCCAATACCCACTCTACCAGTATCAAACCATCCTTCCTTCCATCCCTTGCTGCCACCAGGGGTAGCCCTCCCTCTCCACTCCTCTCTCACCAAGGGGAGAGGAAGGTCTCCTCACAGCTTTCACCAGTAGAAACCTCACATTAGGCAACCCCCCCAGCGACCCCTCCATCCCAACCTCCAGGCCCGACCAAAGGGCAGGCCCCTTTGATCGTGCCCCTTTGAGCCATGCCCCCGATACGCGCCTCTGGCACAGCCGGCAGCCACCCCTGGTGTTATTGGAAGTGGCCCAGAAGGAGCTGTTGTAAAAGAGGAGACCAGTTTGAGGAGCAGTCTGGGGCACTCATACTAGTAGTGCATGAGTTGGAAATCTTTATCCTACACAAACCCTTATCCTCCCACTTACCAAATGCCTGGCCGTATAAAAATATCCTGCATTCAGCAGCCTTCGGCTCAGATGAACTTCCAGAGGGAGGGCACTCCAAAGTTGTGGGGCAGCCATGGAGAAAGTCTCTCTGCGAGCCCTTGCTGTGAAGATTTGACAGGCAGATACATCAAGACGTTGCTCCCAGCTAACCTTAGAGGCCACAATGGGAGATGAGGGTGGAAGTGGTCTTTCAGATATTTGGAGCCCAGACAGCTTAGGGCTTTGTAGGTCAAAATCAACACCTTGAATTGTGCCCGTAGAACTACTGGGAGCCAGTGCAGACTCTGGAGCACCAGTGTAGTGTGCTCTCAACAAACAACCCCTCTGTGTTCTGCACCAGCTACAGCGTCCAAACAGTCACCAAGGGCAGTAGAGCACATTGCAGTATAAGCCTGGAGTTAACAAAAGGCACTGATGTCTATGGCCAAATCTGAACTTAATGCCATCTTGGTGTCACTGTGGAAGGGGGAAAGGTCATGAAGTTGCAATGCACAGCTCAACTCTCTCATGCCCCTACGCCCGCACACTCCTTTGTCTCCAAGGGCAGCCTTTCGTGGAGTAAGCCAATCAGGATAGCGTGTGGGTCCTGGTAGTCTTAATGAGACCAGACCCCTATCATCATAGGACGCGGAAACAGGAGGGGAGCGTAGGGCCTCACACCATACACTCTTCCAAATATAACCTACACTAGGGTAAACCGGCAAAAGGGAACGGGAGGTGAAGGATGTGAGGAGAGCAGGTAAGGTCCCAGGAACACGGGCCCCTGGGTGGGGCACACACACACAACTGCGACCAGGAGGGGAGACTGTCCGGGAAGGGGAAGGAGTTCGGGATCCACTTGCACCCCCTCGCTCTCTCTCTCTCTCACACAGGAAGGATATGGGAACGAAAAGGCACAACAAATATTCAAATAGTTGAGATCGAAGCAGACACAACACACATAACACGATAACTTAGCTTCCAATCTGGACTGGTTTCCTTCCCTGCAATCACCAGCATCGGGTTCTTCCTGCCCCTGCGTGAGCCTGCAAATGTGCGGAGCGTCACATGGGGGGAGGCGCCGCCCCCGCTGCTTCTGGCGGCACAAGCCCCGCCTCCCCAGGCATCACCCAGGAAACCGAGATGACGCCCAGCGCTGGAGGTGCCGCCACTGTCTCTACAGAGGGAGTTGCCGCGGAAGCCCTGAGGACGGGCCGTACCCGCTGCCGGCCAGTCCACCCCCCGGGCCCTCTGACACCCTCGCAGTCCCAGAGACTTGACACATGGTCATTTGAACCTTCCATTCTGCATTCTCTACAACTCCTTTTTAATGTGCCCATTTGCCACTGTACCCCACCATATACTAACAAAAAGAAAAACCCCAGTATGATAACATACACAAGTTTTTATTAATAACAGTAGTAAAACTTGGTAGTGACTAGTGAAGCAACGAGAAATAGTGAAGCAATGTTACATGCTTGTGTGCACCTTCAGCTGCTTAGTAGTACTCTGGCTTTCAGGGCAAGCAAGTATGAAATCAGAATTTCTATGGTGTCTTGAGTTTGACCCCTGTCCAGTAAGTCTCTCAAACTCACTCCATCAATGGGATCTCTGTGCTGTTCTCATCACCATTCTGGTCCTCCCAATCCTTACATTAAATGATGGGGTTCTTTCGGTGGGTCTCAGTGAGAGGGCTTGAGCCTAAAGAACACATTTCATGAAGTTGCAATGGAAACCCCTGATGGCAATCAGCCTAGCAATCATTTTAGAGGCAACATATTGCTGGGAATCACGCAATGCACTTTGCACATCTGCTCATTTCCAAGCATCCAGAAGGGCAAACATCTGACTTGCCATCCATCAGCACATCCTCACCCACTGCCACTGGAAGTTGTAGTCACTCATTTGCACCCTTCACCCTGGGTGTGTGTTTGGGGAGTGTATGTGCACAATCCAAGTATCATTTTGCTCAGGGCATGAGATTTCAGATCAAACTCCAGGAGCCAAAAATAATAATAATAAAAATTTTTTAAAAAATAAAATAATTTCAGGTGACCATACTTGATCCTGATATTAAATCATTCTTGCCCCACTACACTCCTGAACCAGTCGCCAGCATCAGTTTTCTGGGCACCAAGGACTCCCAGACACCTGCAAATTTCATGCCCTGATTTTGCTGATCTGTTGACTCACTAGGTGCCAACCTCTGCTCTTGACAAAGCTCCTATTTGTTGCTATAAAACACTCACTTTTTTAGAGGAATGTTTCAGATTTTTTGGTTAGGGAGTTCTCCAAGATGCTGCTCTTGCTGGGGCTAAGGGTGTGTTCAAACTCGTCTCAGACAGCTGACGGCAAAGTTTCAGCACAAGTCAGCCATTGCCAGGGCTTGAATGCTGGTACTCAAGGGTTGTCAAAAAATGGTGTAGAAGAGAAATGTGACTGGGGCAGGGTGACATGGGCAGGAGTGGACTTCCATGCAGGAGTTCCCAGCAAATCATCCAGGAGAGGATCCCTATGTAGAAATCTGCTGAGGCTGAAATGCAAAAGAGAGGTTACTTGCTGAGCCATAGTACAGATTACCACATGCAACAGTCAAGTAATCACCTAGTTCAGGCAGGTGCAGCATTCATTCCATATTTACTTGACATAGCCCTTGAACTGTGACCCTTCAAGAACTAGAGTGTTCAACTGCTCCTGTCCATTACTCTCCGGTCCTATCAATCTTCTCCTGTTTCTTTGTACAATCCACTCCATCATGCGCCAACAGAGCCCTTTGCAGCAGTTCTGCGATGTCTCCCTCTGCCTGCCAGGTAGTCTTCCCCCAACAACTGCTGTATCTGTTCCTTCCAGTGTCTCCAGCAACACATGTGGAGCTCCTTGTGCCACTGGGCTCTAGACCTAGATCCATTTTGGCCAGTATTGCATCAACTGCAAAAGGAATAAAAACAGTGTGGTGAATTCAAAGTCAGCTAGATAGTAGTCCTTTCCATGGGAGTACAACCCTTTAAAGAGCACAACCTCCTACCCAAAGGCCAAAGCACATACCTGCAAATCAAAAGACCCCCCCAACCCCCAACCTCACTCCGCATGGGGTAAGTCATCCCACCCAAAAGCTGAACAGCTGCTTCCAAATGGGACACCACTCCCAGGACATGCCAGGATGGTACTGGCTGTAAAACATTTCAAACATTTAGAATCGGCTCACCTTTGGAATTATCTGTAGGCATGTTGGTAGCGCCATCCTGCAATCCCACTGACTTCCTCCTCTACTGTCGTCTTGTCCAGGCTCTGGGTCTTTGGTTCCAACACACCTCAATGGGTGTTTTCAGACGTGACGGGGCGGCATTTGCCCCGTCACAGAAACAACCCTCAGATTCCCCGCCGGGATCACTCCGGCACGGGCAACAGACGTGCCGGGGGATCCCGGTGGGGAACAGGGGAGGGGGCGGGGTCTTACCACGCAACATGCGGCCGCACGGCCCCGCCCCCGCCACGCTCCCTCGCTGTCCGCCCTCTGGGGAGAAGGACAGGCGCTGCTGCCAATGCAGCCGCCCGAAATGACCACAGGCTGGAATCCCGGTGGGGATTCCGGGCCATGATCGCCGTCCAGATGTGACAGGCCCCTTCATCCCTGCCGGGAATCTCCTTCACCACACGATCAGAGCCGGCCCCGCGGATTCAGCCCATCGCGTGGTGAATGTGATTCCTGGCAGGGATTGAGCGTGGCGAACATCTGGGGGGAACTTCCAGTTCCCCAACAGATGTTACGGGACCATTCCCCACCACAGGGTATTGACTGTGGTTGAGCGTGATCTCGTAATGTCTGAAAATACCCCATAGTCTCCAGCAGCTGGGAGTCAGGGTACTGAGACCAGTTAAAGAGGGGCTGGTTGCACGGAGTGCCCCTCCTGCCACTGCAGAACTCATTCCACCAGCACCTGTACCATCCTTGGATCCCTTATAATGTAGCTTCTGCTAACATTGGATGTAACAATTTCTGTCATATGTAAAGAATGTGTCCAGAAGATTATAGAAGGGCATGATTGGTGGCCACATTTTTCTTGATGCCTTAGGGAGCACTAGCAGATGTTCCTGTGGAGCATTGAGGAAACCATCTGATCATTATTCAACCATCTGTTGGATAATGGACACGTTTCAGTTGCTCTGTTCTAAAGCCTCCTCAACTTTCATTTCCCAGAAGCTTGATAAATACCTTGTTCCGAGACATCTAAGGGGCAGGCCATTGGGGTTCTCCCTCTGGCATACATTCTTCATGGCTTTTAGTGAAGATTTTGGAAAGCTTTTCCAAACACAGATGGTTTTGCTAGCAAACACTGTTGGCTGGCTACGTCAAGCCATGCCGAGTAGGAAAGCAGAACTGGGTCACTTACCTGTGAATTCTTCTTTTGAGCGTCTACCCGCACAGCAGTCTTACATAGGGTCATTCCCCAATTCCACCAGCAGGAGGCAGAGGCAAATTGAAACTGGATCCGGCTATAAGGGGCACAACCCCTCCACAGAAATACATTTGTTCTCGGCCTCCATCGTAGCAGGATGGCAGACAAGTCACACCATCACTACTAATACAGCAGAACTCAAATTTATGAAAAAATGCAAGTAGGAACAGTTTCCTAAGCAAGACCTGCCTTTGCGGGGATACATGGGGTAGGCTTGGCAGGGAGCTTTTGCGCTCCCCCAGCACCCCATTGAGCTAAGGGAGGCCAGGCACGGGTAGGGAGTTGCTGTGCACCCCATCAGTGGTGGGCCTGACCTCCAACTCGCTGGGTCTGGTCGTGTGGCTCTATGCAACACTATCGGATCACCCACCTCTTTTTCTCCCCCGCCCCAATCGGGCATTCACTGGGGCCACTCCACCTTCTGAGCACCCCATTCAGTCCAACATGGGCTCTCAGAGGCCCAGACCAAGAGCAAGCGTGGTGCTGCACCAACTCCTGAGCAGACCACATCGCTGCCTACCTTCACTGCCAGCCCCTGCTGTGCAGCGGGCCAATCCAGGGGTGCGGAAGAAACTCCGTTAGTCTCCCTACCTGGAGTGGAGCCAGGACCATCTCAAGCGGCTGCAGACACCTGACCTTGCTGCCAGCGCTACTGTGCCTTTTCCCCAGCTCGTGGTCTCTTCTCACTGCTCAATGTGGGCCAGAAATCCTCCGGCAGTCGTAGTAGTCAGAACAGCCACCATGAACTCACATAGGGTGGTGGAAGCCCTGCGCCTTCACATGCACCCTCCTCCGCCCTTCATAGACCTGGGACTATGGAGCTGCTTGCCTCTGTTACCAGCATGCAGGACCCATGCTCTCTTCATTGTGGTCTCTCTCCCTCTCTAGGCCATGTGGTGATATGGGGCAGCAATCATGGTTGAAGGTGGTACAAAAGGGGAGCAGGCCTGAGCCCATTACAGGCCTATTGGTGCATGTTTATACAACAGGCAGCTGACATGAGGGTGGCCATCTTAGAATGCACATATAAGGACTATCGTCAGTGCAGGACTCCCTGATCATCTGACTGGGGGCAGGTAGCCAGCACCAAGGGTTGCAATAAAAGGGTGGGGGGGATTTTCCTGCTTTCTCCCATAGCTCTGAAGAGCCTATAGCCTCCAAGGCAGACATGCCAATGGAGACGGGAAGTGAACCCCACTCACCCCACCAAGGGACAACAGGGATAGAGGCACACCCAGTGAGGCACCCAAACAAGATGTCAAACCTAAGAAGGGGAATACGATCTCTAGAAAGAGAAAGCAGGGGGGTGGGGTAAAAATCTGCCTCAAGCCCTTCCTCCAGCTAACTCCCTAGCAGTACCGATGCCATGGATTGGTGCGCTAGACCTACAGATGCAAATGATGGGATTCATAGTCAGCTCACTATCCCAGCTACATGGTGCAGCCCCTGTATGAGAGCAACTTCATGGCCCACCAGAGCAGCCCCAACACTATGATGGGAGCCTTCATTGCTTACAACCATGGCCAGCTGCTGCCACCAGGGGTCCACAGTAGGCTAGCCAACATCCCAAAAGTCTCTTATAAAATGAGTTACCTGCATCAGTGTATTAAAAGCAGGAACCCATGCCAGATCAATTGTACACAGGGTGACAAAAAAGGTGTGAGTGGATGCCATCCTCACGTGACCCTGAAGGTAATTTTCAAAGTCCGATATTCCCCCACGGCATGGGGAAAGCTATTTTGGGGGGAAATTGTTGCAGCTCTGAAGTAATGAACTGATTTAGACATACTATGCACCAAAATGAAGGTAGGGAGCTGTGCTACCGAACATATAATAGCAGTGGAATGTCTACATTTGACGGGTAAATTGCGATAATGGCTCGAATGACAAAGACACCTGAAATTACAGCAAAAACATGACTTCAGACTCTAGTAGCATTTTAAGCATCGCACATAGCCATTTCAAGCCTATTACATATTTGATAGCCCCAATTTCCTTTAATTACATGCATGGAATGTCCAAATGTCCGTGGACCTCGCATGCATCACGGAGACCTGGCTGGATGATCTGGCCGGACCAACTTTGGCGGATCTGGTTCCGGCTGGGTATGCCGTGCAGCACCAGCCCCGCATGGGCGGCCGGGGAGGGGGTGTAGCTATTGTTTTTAGGGAAGTCTGGCCTGTTAGGAGGTATCCAGTGCCGGAGATTGTGGGTGTAGAGGCTCTGCACATGGTGTTTGATTTGGCTGGGGGCAAGCTAGGGGTGCTGCTGGTGTACCGGGCCCCTTCCTGCCCGGCGGCATCCCTTGCCGCTCTAACGGAGCTGGCCTTGGAGGTGGTGTTGAGCTCCCCCAGGACCTTGGTTCTGGGGGACTTCAACGTCCACGCCGATGCCGGCCTTGTTGGGGCGGAGCGGGCGTTCATGGCCGCCATGGCAACTATGAACTTGTCCCAGGAGGTGATCTGCCCGACCCACGTGGGGGGACATACCCTCGACCTGATCTTCGGCTCTGGCCTTGAGGCGGGGGGTCCGGTTGTGGGGGAGGTGACAGCGGTGCCCTTGTCGTGGACGGACCATTACCTCCTTCAGGCCGGTCTTTTAGCGCGCCCCCTCCAGAAGGGGAAGGGACCAGTTAGGATGGTCCGCCCTCGGAGGCTGATGGAACCCCAGCGGTTCCAGGAGGTCCTGAGGGAGCTTACCCTGGATGTGGACGGTCACTCTGTGGATGAGCTGGTCCGGCATTGGAACATCTTGCTGGAGGAGGCCATTGACAGGGTGGCTCCGAGGCGCCTTCTGCCTCGGTCTCGTCACCGCAGGACCCCTTGGTTTACTGAGGGGCTGCGGTGTATGAAGCGTGTGGGCAGGAGGCTAGAGCGACGCTGGCGTCGGACTCGGTCTGTCTCCGATCGTCTTCTCCATAGGGCCCATTTGCGGTCCTATGTGGAGGCTGTGAGGACGGCGAGGAAGGAATTCCTCGCCGTCCTCATAGCGTCTGCGAAGTCGCGTCCAGCGGAGCTGTTTCGGGTGGTGCGGGGGCTGGTTAGTCCGGCCTCCCTCCGCCTGGATGGGGACTTGTCCCGGGCCCGCTGTGAGGAGTTTGTCATCTACTTCGCAGACAAGATTGCTCGGATTCAGGCCGATTTCGACGCTGGGTTGATAGCAGTAGGGGAAGAGCGCGGGGGGGCGGAGGGTCCGTCTGGTCCATCTTTATGGGGTGAGTTTCAGGAAGTGACGCCGGCCGATGTGGTGGATGTCCTGGGGTCTGTGAGGGCCACGTGTTGTCAACTAGATCCATGCCCGTCCTGGTTAATAAAAGCTTCCGGGGAGACGTTGGGGACGGTGCTGGCGAGGGTGGTGAATGCGTCCCTTCGGCAGGGGAGGTTGTCGCCTTGCTTAAAAGAGGCTGTGGTGCGCCCCCTGCTGAAAAAACCATCGTTGGACGTAGACGCGCTCGCCAGCTACCGACCTGTCTCTAACCTTCCCTTTTTAGGGAAGGTTATTGAGCGGGCAGTGGCGCTCCAGCTCCAGGGTCATCTAGATAATATCGGGCTCCTTGACCCGTTTCAATCTGGGTTCCGCCCCGGCTATGGCACCGAGACGGCGTTGGTGGCCTTGGTGGACGACCTCCGCCGGGAGATGGATGCGGGATGTTCGACATTTCTCATCCTGCTCGATCTCTCGGCCGCTTTTGACACCGTGGACCATGGGCTGCTGTTGAGACGACTGCGTGACCGGGGGGGTCTGGACGGGACTGTTCTTGAATGGTTCCGTTCATTCCTCTCGGGGAGGAGCCAACGGGTGGTGTTGGGGGAAGAAACATCGAGCCCCCGCGCCTTACCGTGTGGCGTTCCGCAGGGATCGATCTTGTCTCCATTATTATTTAACATCTATATGCAGCCCTTGGGGGAGGTCGTGAGAGGGTTCGGGGTGCGATGTCACCAGTATGCTGATGATACTCAGCTGTACCTCTCGTTTTCTACCGACCCAGACCCTGCTGTCTCGGTGCTATCCCAATGTTTGGAGGCCGTGGCGGATTGGATGCGGCTGAGCAGACTGAGGCTCAACCCAGATAAGACGGAGGTGATGGTGGTGGGGAGGGCGAAGGGGGTGGTGGCCCCCCTAGTTGGGGGGGTTTGCCCTCCTGTAGCTCAGCAGGTCCGGAGTTTGGGGGTCATATTGGACGCAGACCTGCGTCTGGAGCGGCAGGTGGAGGCAGTCGCTAAGGCTGCCTTCCGCCAGCTTTATCTGGTACGTAGGCTGCGTCCGTATGTCTCCGGCCAAAAGAAAAATTGACGTGGCAGCCCATTTTTCTGCCTCAAAAGGTGAACAACAGTTTTAAGCTCAAGCCTACTGAGATTCACTACATGCCTGTGACCAATGAGGGAAAAGTTTCTGCCTGAAAGGAACTAAACTTTACGTCTTCAGCATTTGAAAACAGTTGAAAGTTTCCCCTGTGTTCGGACTAGAGCAATGGATGAGGTCCGTAATAATAATTTGGTGTGGCTGGCTCAGATTAAGTTTTAATATTAACAATATTTTGGTTATTTGGAAATTAACGAAGATGGGAAGGTCTTCTGAATAGTGGTAAAGCAAAAATCTTCTAAATATCAAGCTCTGCTTTTTCCTATGCAGTAAGATGTAAATTCTGTCACTTTTCTACGAAGTAGCATTTTACTATGCAAGCATTTATAATTTGTTCCTTGATTCAACAGCAAACTCAGCATTCAAGTTAGAGACTACTCATGGAATAAGATACTAAAGTAGAGGGGTGTCAGTATTTTACCTATGTGCACTCTTTGCAATGAGTAATGGAATCTATTAAGTATAGTATCTTGTTACACATTATTCCTTGGCCCCCTCCTGATTCTAGTAGAGCAATGGTTCTCAGACATTTTCAGACTGAGCTGCTCCCTCCCTTCTCTATGTAACTTTGGGGGGCCCTGCCACATTGCATATGCACAGCTGCCACTAAAAAGCTACAACCCAAGAGTTTTATTCAACATTATAAATTGTACAAACATATTAAGGGAGATGCCTGGTTTGAGGCAGACGGGGATGGAGGGGAGAGGGGCCTTGGCCCCATCCCCTCTGCCACTTGCTTTCCTGCATTTCAGGTTGCCGAACTTCCTTTCCCAATCATTCAAACTCCAACTCCTTGACCTTGCACTCTCCCTTCCCACCCCCGATTCCCCTCCTCTGCAACCACATGCTCCCACTCACTCCCCAACTGCCTGTTCACCACCTGCTGTTCCTATGCCTTTGGGAGCAGAGCTCACACATCACTTTGAGAAACACGGTAGTAGAGGAATACAATTAGGTGGGCTTCCCAAGCCATTTGAAAACTTAATGCCAAACAAAGTGACTAACATTTGAAAAATGAACCCTGGGGCAGTGACTAGGAAGGGTTCACTTTGCTTGTATGGTACAAATAGTCAATGGGCCTCAATTTTTGGAGGTCCTTAATACAGATACAGGTTATACTAGGGCTGAAAAATATGCAAATACTGAATTTGGCATATTTACATCTGGTTCTATGAAACAATGATGAAACCATATTTGTTTCCATCTTTGTTTCACTATGTTTAATGTCATTCTGTTTTAATTCCCCTAAAATTAGGAATCAGCCAGACACTGTTAAGACACTCTCTTAGGAATCTTTTTTGAATTTTAAGACCCATTAAGTACTTTTTTCTTGTTTATCATTTAGATCAGTTCAGTCATTAGAAGTAAAGGAACCACAATTAAAGCTAATCTTCAGGTTTTACAGGACTCCAGAGTGGTTTAAAAAAATTGGTGGTAGCGTAACTAATGAATGCTGGCAGGGTGTGGGGACATTATTACATTGTTGTTGGAGTTGTGGAGAGATACAAAGGTTTTGGAAAATGATTCATAATAATATCTTGTCAATTACCAAATGCGTTATCCCCTTCACACCTGAACTTATGTTATTGGGAGTATATCCTGAGGTAGAACTGTTGAAATACTACAAAGACACTATAGTTATTTTGATACTGGCAGGAATAAATGTTCTGATGAAGAATTGGAAGAATGCAACTGGACTGACAGAAGCTGCATGGATCAATAGGGTCTGGTTTATTTTTTCAATGGAAAAACTAAAAGCAAACTTCCATAACAAACAAAGGGATTTCCTGGCTACGTGGTCCCCTATTTGGAATTTTTTACAACAGTATAAAAGACACTGGATGGAAAAGTATACTACCTCTACGAAAAGATTATTTGAAGTGCCATGAGAACAGGAGTATGAACAAATAATAAATACATACCTCTGATACATATAAGTAAATAGAGGGGGGGGGGGGACAACAAAGAACTATATGTAACAAAAAGGTTATGATATAATGTGTAATATGAAATAGGGGTGAATGGTGTAAAGCGTGAGTAAGAAATATTTTCTTTTGACTGAATAGAAAGAAAAACTCCCCCCCCCCCCAAAAGTGCTTTTTTCTTGTTTATATTATAACTTGTGATTTATTCTATTTTATAAGTTTTATTTGTGTTTTTTAATTATATTTTATTAAATAATATGTTTATAACTAAGATATGTAATGGCCTGTGGCCACACAACATTACTACTACTACTACACTCTCTGCTCCTCACCCCCCAAGATGTGGTCACTTAGGAGTGAAGGCTTATGGGAAGGATAATTTTCATATAGTTCATTGTAACAAGATTTGGCTAATCGTTCATTTAAGTAAATATGCAAAATGTTGAAACGGACACAAAATACAGTAATGTCAGACTTCTTAAATACAGAAGGGTATAAATCAATAATAAATATTGCTGCAGGGAAAATTGCATAAGCCATTGATGTAAAAACAAAAACAAAACCCCCCCAAACAAACAAAGAAGAAATTCCTCACAATCTTTTTCTCCCTGGGGCAGTGATTTTCCTTTCACCTGCTGAAACTAGAACTCATGCTACAGGTGCGTGCATAACAGATGATCAGCAGCACACAACTTCATGCCTCAGCCAGAGAAGGAGGGGGTGGCAGGTGTGAAGGCAAACCACTACCAATATCCAGCCTTTGACAGCGTTTCCAGCCAGGTGCAGCCACACCAGTTCCAAAGTGGCCATAAAGTTCTCTCTAGGAAGGGCAAAAAGCCCTCTCCCATGCCCCCTCTGGGAAAGTCCTGCGCACCTGGAAGAGTAGTACTTACGTATTTGGCACATTCAAAGTCACACACACAAAGCAAGTGTTACAGCAGTTACCACCACCATAAAGTAACTATCTAGACTGATCAGTTAGGAACTAAAGACCAGAATTAATACGTTAATCCTGCCTGTCAGGGACCCGTCTCTAATTAATGATTGTTCAGTGCCAACTACAGCGCTGGTGCTATATAGAGAACCAAAAATATTAGAGCTTCTAGTAATCACTCCTTACCTGTAAGGGGCAGTCATCCTTCCTTTTCAAGTGTGTTGTCAGACCTAGCTACACTACAGACAGAAGCGATAGATTATGCTTTTACTTTGAAAAGAGAGCAATGAGTCTCAACAGCCATCCAACACTGGCATTGGCCCTTTCACTCTTGGGCCACATCTACCTGCATAGCTACAAGGTATTTTTCACCGAGCCAAAAGTTCATTATTTACTTGTCTAATTTTGCATTGCATAAACAGTAATGACTGCACAACCCCACATAGCAGATTACCACATTGTTGAATTGGTATATTTGTTTAAACACGTTCACTATTCTGCCTAAGGGTCTCTCATTGCTTTTAGCTCCTTGCTTGTCGTTACCATCTTAACTACAAAAAATAATCTTATTTCTTTGAGGGGACAATTATTTTGCGGGTAATTAATAGTTTTTCTTCTGGGCAGGACAAATTTCCTTTTTGATTACAACAATTTGTGGGTTAGTTAGCAAAACTATTGTTTGCCTTTCACAAACTCTTTGTATAACACTTTGAAGGTTCCCTCACACCTTTACTATGAAAGACTTCGGAATACCAAATATGAGAATTCTGTCAAAAATACGTAAAAAAATGGTCAACATTCTTGTCTCCAGATCAAAAGGCCAATCCCCAGGATAGCTAAAAGTCTCTGTTACTCAAGATGTGTTTTTAACTTGTGATGTCAAATTTTACTAGTTCTCAAGTTAATAAAAATGTTTTCAAGAAAAAAAACCAAAAAGCAGTAAAAGGCGGAAGATGTTTTCCATCAATAAGCAAAACACAAAAAGGAACATTTTGCTCCTGTTGGCTGTCCCCTTAAAAGTACTTTGTCCTATCTGCGTTTTTATATAGAATATCAAGTGAGCAGCTCAGCAAACCAATTTCAAACAGGGTTCCTTCATTTCTCCTTTGCAAGAACAAGCACACCTTTAGTGCTTTGGCAGCAGCAGCAGAACTCTTGCTTTACATCCAGATAATCTAATCCTAAAAACCAGCAAGTTAACTATGACAAAGAAAACAGAGTTTGCAATTATCACAATGCAACACAAACACTAAGGCCAATCACCTGTAAGAATATACAATTAAAATTGAAGTCTTTTCAAAATATAACCACAATAAAAATCACAACAATTCTGTAGTGTACCAAGTGTATATTTCAATTTACTGTATGCAATCTAACAACAAATTTGGTCATAATTTACCAGATATACATAAATGATTTAAGTAGTAAAAGAAGGTTCAGTTTCAAGAGAATAAGTTCATACCTTGAGAAAAAAAGTAAAATACATTAAGAATGTAAAGCCAGGTCCAGTTCCTAAGCATTAAGTGAGCAGTATTCTAATAAAGCAGATTTAAGTGAATTTCAGAGATATATATATATATTTATATATATAGACAGATCTACCAATTGTAAACTATGGTTTTTAAAAGGGGATAAATGGGATGGAAAAAATCTTTATACTATACTTACATATTCACAAAGCAGAACATTACTTTTAACGTTTAAAATACTTTTCATTCATATGATCTTTGCCCAACTAATTTCTACTTTGGACCCCACCAGAATTACACATTACTCATTTCAGTCTAGAACAATGAGAATAAGATGTATTCTTCAGTTTCTTTTAAAAAAAAAAGAAAAGAAAAAAAATAGTAACACAAAAACTAGCCATCTGTCATGTTTACAGTGATGTGGAAGCTACCAATGAAACAATTGGATGATAGAAAAGGTTACATTTTAATGTATTACCCATATAATTCAATTTATCTCAGTTTCATCCAGCAGAAACAGTGTCTAACATTAAATCATTGTTCTACTGAAATAAGGGACAACAATAAAGTTTGTCTCTTTAAATACATACCAGCTTTGATCAGATGGAGCACCATTAAGTTTCTGTCTGTCAAAGCATAATTCAAAGTTTTCCACACAACTAGCATAATTTAGTTACCTGATATAAAATAGGAAAATATACTCATTTAAAAATTAAAACAAAATTGAAAATATGGTGACCCTCTTTTTTTTTTAAATACAGTACTGTCACTGGCCTAGCTAGGTTATGGTAAATGCTGTGCATATTTTATTCATTGTGACATAATAGTACATCAAATGCAGTGTCCAATGATCAGCTAATTGATTTGCCATCAGGCTACATGAAACTGAGGAGTTTAAGCTTAAAAAGGTGCAATAACCTCCCCTCCCTCAAAAAAAGGTCTGAAATCATTGGTACAGTATAACAAGTTTAGAAAAAATTCATGGCTACAAAAATTCAAGTTTCAATGTCGCCTCCAAAAACAGAAGTAAAGAGTGTTGGGGACTGATAGTTCTACAAGGATTAGCTCAAATAAGTGTTAAGAAACATCCGTCAAATTAAGCTGCCAAGTTAAATGTTTAACAAACCCCCAAAATTGGAAATAAAAAGCAAAGATTAATTTTTGTGTTCATTTTAATGAAGAGCAATGGGCACAAGAAATAGAAAGTAGCTTCACGTCTATTTTTTTTACTGCATAACAGAACTAGTCAAAAGCAGTCATATAGGTTAAACTACTAAAACTAAAAGTAGGAAGTCAGATGACATTTAATATTTCTACGACACTCTTTCTCCAGTTCTGGGAATCCATAAGCTTTGTTTTGGATTGAGGTATACATTGGAGAAGAAATTATGGCCAATAGGGAATAGAGCTGACATATCAATATATATATAATATTTTTAAAAAAAAAAAAAGGCAGCCATGCCAGAAAGTGTCTAATATAAAGTTTTTCAGGTGGCAAGGAGGAAGTTCCAATCCTCCTTGGTAGTTATTAGTCATTTTGTATCTGGCAGAAAGTAGTAGCTTTCTTGCAAGTTCAAGTCAGTAAATTAATGCCAATGATTAAACTTCTTCAGCACTTGTCACCTAAACCACACATTATTTAGATCAATGTCATTAGGACGTTGATATCTGTGTGCATATTTAGAAGTTACTGGTTTTAGAACATTAGAGCAAAGGGGAGGCAAGAGTGGGGTGGCAAAGCCCTATTTCTGGAAACAGAAGCCACTAGCCCAAATTAGCACTGGTTCATTGACAAAACTATGATTGGATTTGAGGAATCTGTCACTGTATTTCTATAACAAGATTATAATTTTCTTCATTCATGTCAAGGGATACATGAATGGATAACAAAAGCACAACTATGTTTGAATAGGACCCAAATAGCTATATCCTATAAATAATAAAAAATACATTTTTTTTTTCTTTTGATAACTGACTGTAGATGTGAGGACTCTGTATAATTCAACCAAACGGTTGTATGCTGTACAGTCCTGTGCAAATATAATAAAAAATTTAATAATCCTTTTTTGCTATAAGGCTTTGACCCTACAGTTTTCACAGCAACATAACTACCAACCAGCCTGTACCATATTTTGCAAGCCTTCAGTCCAAGAACTCAAATTGTTAATCCAAATAATGTCCAACTGCAGCATCCATAAACTGCATGCCCCCATCAGTCATCTAAAGGCATACAGACTTCCCCAGATTCATCCCATCGAGACTGGTCATTTTGTTCCTCCACATCATCAACCAGCTCTTCGTCAGCCTCTCCACCTTCATTTTCCTCATACTCTTCATCTCTAGGAAAATCTGCATCCTGAACCTGGTCTACTCCTTCTTGCCCTCCTGGTTGAGATTTATCTGCACAGTCTACACAAACTCCATAGCGTCGGGATCCATGCCTTATTCCAACACTGGCTGCTAGCATGAAGATCTTCTTGCACACCATACATTTGTACTTTTTATCCTTTTTATGAACCTAAATAGGAAGAGAAATTAAATCCATCAGAAATTTATACTGTCAGACTTACTGTATTTGCATTTGAGATCAGAGGGAATTCAAAAATAAAAAAGGCACACAATTGAAAGGAAGGAGGGCCAGAGGCTGAAGAACAAAACTCAGTGCCTTCACTGTATGAATATCAGTACTGATTATAGGATTTTTGAATAAATTGCAGAATCTAAGTTTCCAAATGAGGACATATTTCCACAAAATGCTGCCAGGTAAAAATACACCTCTGGTTAAACAAATCATTAGTAGCCACCACATGATCATCTGTCCTTCCCTGGTGAAACGACCTTCTGCTTAAACTTTCTTGCAATACCACTACCATGTATTACTGGAGCATTTCCCTGGGTGAGATTAACTTCAATCAAGTTTTATATGAGTGGCAAAGGAGTCTGGGATAAACACTTTTGTGCCTGGAGGAACCAACTTATATCCCGCAAGTGCTATCCCCATGGCAATTCTCCCCTCCCCCACCCCCCCCCACACACTATTAACCACCCAGATGAACACTTTCTGTTACCTCCCGCACCCATCACGTGAATGTAATAATATTAGGGAAGAGGGAGAGAGCAGGTGCAAGTAGCACCCAGGTACTCCAGGGAACGTTTTATTGAAACAAGCACTAAATGTGCATGTGGAAGGCTTAAAAACTGACTTTGTATCAACTCACAGGGCTTCACATGATTTCCACAGTAGATTTTCAGTTTATATGCAGAGAAAGTCTTTCCAGTTATCAGCTCAGTAGAACAAGCCTAGTTCCAAGTCAGTTTGGATGCTTTTATCGTTAAGATCATTTTACTACTAGTTCCAATTGTAGAGCAACGTGGGTAGTCCTGTAACCTTCAAATTTTGTTTTTATGAAGTGGCAGAAATAAGTGTGTGTAGGGGATCCTGCAATAGAATTTGCTTGATCCTTTCATAGTGTAAAATCCTGTTCACACTTATTAGTTGTGCAAGTATGAATGCAGATTCCAAAAAGTGCAGATTCCATAAGAAGAGTTATGAAAGATACTACGAATTATGACAGTTACTATGCAGGAAGCAGGATCTACCACCTAAGAAGGTACTACTACAGCTACTAGTTTCCACACCTTTATACCATTTAATGGAATTAAATTGCTTCCTACAAAATTATCACAAACCTAAAGCATTTGATTTGCATATATTGTACAACTCTCCAAGCAGCTCTCTAATCTGTCTATGTGTACTAGATTTGTCTGTCCTCCAAATCCCATCCTCTACTAGCTGCAAAATCATTTTTACTGGCTCAAAAATTTAGGTTTGATCATGCTGCTCTGTAGCCAGCAAAAAGAAATGAACGGCTTTTATAACCTGACTAAGTCAGACAGGGTGCAGCACACTATCATAAACTCTTTATTAAAGGTATTTCTAACAAAGACAGTCATGCTGGAGAGCTGTAAAGGTATACAGAAAGTTTTACATACCAAGGAATGTCTTTTTACATGCTCTCTTCGGGTGAACAGCTTTCCACAGATGTCACAGCTAAAAGATCTCACTCCCGTATGAATGAGCAAATGTCTCTTTAGTGTTCTTCTGTATTTAGCTACATAATTACAGTGTGGACACTTGAGTTTGTTCATAACTAAAGATGAGTCACCTAAAACAAAAACAGACACTTAACGTAAGAAAGTTAAACAGAACTTCATCTTCCCTAGTATATTTTGTAGAGCAAACGCCATACTCAAGAGAACACAAATTCTTCGGACAGCCATATAAAATATTATAATCACCAAGGTCAGTACAGTGTTTAACTTTATAATAAAATAATTAATTATATTTATATAGCACCCCCCTTTTCTGCTAATATTTCTGCCTTTCCCTCTATTTAGCTATTAACCCTGTATTTTCAATTCTGTGTAGTATCAAAACAATAGAATATTCATATTGAAGAAAAAAGGAATGAGGGCTGTGGGGGAGAAAAGATTAGAAAGGGGCAGAGAAAACTTGTATTCAAGGTTCTACTACTTGATTCTAGAGTTTTTCTGCATTAATAGGTTGTTTTTTTTAAAAGAAAAACAAATAAATTATTTTGATGCGATAGAAAAGTGAGTTCTTAAAATCAGGTGCTCTGTAGCAGCATTCATATTCACAAACGTTGAACCAAGGTGTCAGCAATGATTCATGCTGACTCATGCTCACAAACTGAACATGAGTCAGCAATTTGATGTGGCTACAAAAAAGACTAATGCAATTTTAAGCTGCATTAACAGAAGCATTGATGGACATACAACATCAGTACTACATTTTGAATGATTTTTTTAAAATGTGTAATCTCAGCTGGTAAAAGCCTCCAGTATGAGAGCATAATTGGTTGCAATTCATATAGTTCATAGTGGGACAATTAAAGATATAGCTCCTGTATTTAAAATCTGACAATGTACATCAAACAAGAAATAAAGCCACACAAAAGGAAGTGGTGGGGAAGGGAAACCTATCAAAACGGAGTAAGCTTTACTATATTTTGGACTAGCTGAAAGTTATCTTCCAAAGATTCTTGATCTGACAATGCCTGTATAGAGTCACTCTCTTATTCCTTCCACTCTAATATAGAGTCCACATATTTGGGGCCTTCAGGGGTACTGAAGACCAAGGCAGCAACATTTTGCTTGGGGATATCTCTTCCCCATAATCATGGATAGTTATTTTTATTTAACTATTTTTCTACCCAGCCCTCTCCTGCTCACAAAGCAGCTCAAGGCAGCTTACAAAATGCATAAACATAATAAACACACACAAAAATCATTAAAATCATTCAAATTATAAAAAGAACTAAAAAGGGCAGAATTCACTAGTTAGGTTCAAGTGAAGTATGCAAATCTTTAACAGTCAACTACCATATCTGTAAATGTTTACGTGGAGGGGGGAAAGCCTCCAAAAAAACCCCAAACAGTGGACTGTGCAAATAAATTTGCATGTCTCTCTTCATCAGACTCTTTCCCCCTCACTCCAACAAAATAAGATCTATAAGTACCTGGGACTGCACGTTGCTGAAGTAGGAAATGGAAAGAGCACTGGAAGAGGGCAGAAGTGGTGGCCAAGAGACAGACATTTGCAACACTCAGGACGTTTGCAGGAACAGGAAGAAGGAATCTGGATATGGCACTCAAGGTGTTTGAAATAAAGGTAAGAGCCTCCCTTCTGTATGGAGCAGAATTATGGGCTCCCCTGTCAGATACAAACTTGAATTCCCTTCAAACAAGATTTTTAAGAGATCTGACCAAGGCCCCTCACGGGATTCCAGCAGCAGGAATGAGGTTGGAGGTGGGCGTTCGAGCCTGGGCCGTAGTGGCCTGGGAGCAGGCGGCCCTACCCTGGCTAAAAGTAAGTAGGGCACTTGGCAATAACTTGACCCAGCTGGTCCTTGTCGATGCCTTTGAGAGCCCATTACCAGATACCTGGCTAGCTGTGGACTCTTGACGGAGTATCTAGAAGGGAAAACCTACAGTGCTGCTAAGTGAGAAATCATTTCAAGGATTAGGAATATAGGCTGGCAGAAAGATGTGGCGCGAGTGGCAGACTCTCACCATCTTCGGGGATATAGCCAGCTGGCCCCCCCGATGGGTCAGGGCGCACATTATTTTGGTATGACGGCCACATTTAGGGAGAAACACCTGTTCCTCTGCGCCAGATTTAACGCCTTGCTCACGAATATACTCATGGGGCGCTTTGAGGGTGTTCCAGCAGAGACCACCTATCACGTCCTATCTGAGTGCCACCTATATGACTCAGTCTGCATAAAGTACCTGGATTCGCTTATTCTAAAGTGGTCAAGTGTCAAAGGTTCTTATATGACCCAGGTAGCTCTTGCTGATTCCTCACTGGAAATAACTAGACAAATCATGAAATTCCTGCTAGCTGCTATGGAGATTAGAAAAAAATTCCTTTCCTCTAGGTCTATTATAGAAACAGACCGATGAGTTATAAATGTGCCGCTTCCTTTGCCCATCTGGGAGCACAGTTTAATGTTCTAGTGGCCATTTTGGACCAATGGGGACTATGATCGGGATAAGGATCGCAAGGTAGATCTGTAATTCTATGCTAGTAGCTTGTGTGTTGAATGCTGAATGTTGTATTTGGTTTTGTGTTGTCGGTCATCTTTTATTCGCTGTGATTGTACTTTGGACAATGACCTATGGTCACGTCATAATAAATCTGATTTGATTTGACTCTTTCCCCCACTCCAAGTCTCCCTGTACTTCACCAACAAAATAAAAACCACACACCTCATAACAATAGTAATGGGTGCTACGACCATCATGTAGGTCAGCAAGAGAAACCAATAGTCATTATGTTATGGCTTCAGGATATTTTATACCACCACCCAGAGCCATGTGCATAGCCCCAAATTGCCACCTAACAAGTCTCGGCCACATGTTATCCATGGATGCTGACTGGGGAGGCCGGGGGCATGCTCCAGGGCTAGAAAAGTCTAGGGTGCTCTGCCCCATCCCCCATAAAGTACCAAGGTTTTGGGCTGGTCACTGGGAATATGCAATGAATGGCATTTTCCAAATGCCATGACACCCATAGTTGAGTGAAACTAGCTTCACCATGCTAAAAGATTGATACAAACTCGCATACAAAGCCTGTTTAGAGAGAGCAATAATCTACACGTGTGTTTTACAAATGCGCAGTTTAAAAATCTCAACTGTTTTAACCAGTTTACTGGCAGTGATTTTCTTGCCCATGCTCCTTTAAAGAGCTTAAAATTGCCCTGGGTTATATTAGTCTTTTAAAATGCTTTAAAGAATTATGAGGGAAAAAAGGACCCATAAATACTTAATAAATTTACTTGCCATTTTCCCAAGCTTCTTTTGGCCAAGATTCTGGCAGCAATCCATACTTGAAGTCATTTGAAGTACCCGGCAATAATCCATACTTGAAGTCATTTGAAGTACCCGGCAACAATCCATACTTGAAGTCATTGGAAGTACCTATTACAAGCAAATAAAGTATTGTTAGAACAACAAAATATGCTATGAAAGAACTTTATCGATAAAGTTCTTTCGGCCAAAGAATTGAAAAGCAAAAAAGAGTCTTCTCAAAAGAGCTTAAAACCTCATGACTACTCATTCATACAGGTTAATCATGAAAAGAAGAACAGTCATTTTTATTCCCAATGTCAGCAGTATGTTAGATACTCAGATCATGCTAGGCAAGCTGGGTTTTTGAGTTTAAAATTTTTTTTTGCAAAAGCGTAAGTCCCTTTAGAATCCAGTTGTATTTATAACTCACCTTGCCCATTTCTTTCAATGTAATCATTTTTCTTAATTCCATTGTTATTTCAAACAGCAGGTTAACAGACTATCGTCCATGTGACGGACACTGATATTTCCTCATTCTCCATTGAAATAGTGATAAAATGCACTGGACCAAATCGTAACCATAGCAAATTAAAATGTACCTCCTATTTTTCTCTGACACACATTTCTTTGTAGGCTTTGTCCAATCTCCTCTTTTAGAATGGTAGAGTTTGTTGAAGTCCTTGTGTTTATACAATGCAGGATGACATTCTCCGTCACTGCCCCGTTGTTATGGAACTCCTTTCCCCTGGAAGTTCATTTGAGCCCAGGCCGAAGGTGGTGTAAGACATTCTTGCTTGAAAAAGCATTTGGTGGGCAGGGATAACGGTGGGTTTGCTGGGCAGTGATGCGGTAGACAACACTGTCTCGCCGCATCTCTCTCTCTCTCACACACACTCCCACACACAGTGAGGAAGGGAGTGCCACCGACCTCCCTGCTGCTGCCAGTGTTTAAAGGGCCCACAAAATTGCACACATGCTGCGGCCACCATGTTTCTTAAGTCTGGCATGCTGGGACTACATTTCCCAGCATGCCAAACTAGGAAACATGGTGGCCCCAGCGGTGCGGGGCCTTCAGAACTTTTACAGTGGCAGCAGCAGCATTGGGCAAGCAAGCGAGGGGGGTGGTAGTTCCTCCCCACCACCACCCCATCCAGACTGCTGCTGAGGGGGGCTTGGGTGGGCCAGTGGGTCAGTGCTGTTTTGCCTTGGCCCGAGTCCAGGCCTGCCAGCACCAGCCCATGGGGTCCACTGGTTCCTGGGAAATCTCACCGGTTCCTGATGGGTCAATCTGGCCCTGAAGCCAAGGTGTGCAGGAGAGTCCTGGCAGCTGACCACTCAGTGCCCTGAGCAGCAGTCAGTGGTAAAGACAGTGTGAGAGAGCTGCCCCAATCCACCCCGCGATAAGGCCAGGCCTGAGCGCTGCTCTGGGTAATCTCAGCTGCAGTGGATGTGGGACGGAAAAGTTGCCACAATGGAAAATTTCCACTATCAAATTTTTCTGTGGAAATTTTTTCAGGCTTTGGGGAAATTTTCCACTAATGTATTTCTCTCTGGAAGATTTTCCATTTCTAAAAATGCCTGCAAGTGAAACCAAAACCAAAAGCTATGACTGCCATCAGATAGCTGGAAGTGAAACTGAAACCAAAACCAAGCGCACACAGCAGTGTCCCATTTCTTTTCTCGAGCTGTGGAGGTTGGAATCGAAATCTGTTAGATTTTGAGGGAATACTTTGTGCTTTTTGTCTGAGGTAGTCATAATGCCTAATGTTAGGAGGAAAAAAAAATTGTGTATGGCAACAATAGGTCAAACAAACATGCCAAAAATCAGATCACAATCTATTTAAGGCATTGCAAAAATTTCCAGAAAGTTTGCATAGGAAATTTTGCATGGGAAAATTTTCCAGTTCAAAATTTTCTTATGCAAATAAAAAAATTTGCATGGAAAAATTTTCAGATTCAAAATTTTCCAGAAGACCCACATCACTGCTCAGTCAGGGCATCTCCAGGTGCCGGCAGTTGGGTCTGGGTGGAGCTGCCCAGGCTGCACACAACGCACCCTTGCCACTCAGTGCCCGCAATTCCAGCAGTTCCTTCCAGGCCAGCAGGGCTGCTTATCCTGGGGGCTGGGAGTGGGCTGCCTTTCCTACACCATCAGAAGCAGCAGCTGGGAGCTTGGCCCAGTCAGGGACGCAGAAGGGAGAGGCTGCCTGGCCAGAGAAGGCTTTCCTGCCTAGAACTGGGCAATCCACTTCGCTCCTGTTCGTTTCCTGACAAATGGCTCCTGAATGCTCTCAGTCAAACCAAAGTCCCAATCCCATGCAGGGCAGCCTCCCCCACTTCACCTCCCGACTTGAGATAAGCCTCCCCCGCCCCCAACCTTTATCCCTACCCTACCTGACCTAAGTGTCTGAGGCTGCAGCCCGGCTCTGGGGTGGAGAGCAGGGAGTTGAGGCGCCTGCGGGGCCTCCAGCTGCGGCTGCTTCTCAAGAAGGGCATGGGGCACTGGCTTGTGCTCTGCAGGAGCTGAGAGCAGTTCTCTTCTTGAGCATCAACTTCCACAGGTTGACATTTTCCATGTCCCTTTTCTCTCAATCCGTCTGCTGCCTTTACACACTGCTCTCTGGTGGTTCTTTACCACACACGTGAGGCATTATGGAGACTCCCAGGGACTTCGGTTTTTGAACTTTAAAACCATAGGATGGATTTTAAAAATGCAAACCCCCAGGAAACACCTCGGAGGTGTTAATTACATTACATTAACAATTATGTTAATTACATATCAGTACAACATTCAATCTAAAACCAGAAGTAAAAGCATTTTTTTTCTCCATCATTTCAACCCCTATAACATTTTTGTTTTTTGTCCAATTTACATGAAATATGCACAGGTTATACCCCACACCTAAGCAACCCTCCCTGCTAAATTTCAAACAAATAGGATATATGGTGTCAATTTTATAAACAATAAAAGGTTCATGTTTTAGAATGGAGAGTGTGCTGGCCTTAACTACGGAGTGGCTCTTGCTGCTCCATAATTGGTTCCACTGTGTTTCTATTTGGAAATAGGTACAAAAAGCAAGTTCTTCTGAGGTCTTCAGCTGAAGTCACCTCACTTCGGTTGCCCATATAGTATTTTTATTTATTTAATTTTATATGCTGCCCTTCCCCAGGGCAGCTTACAATCTATACAAAAACCTAAAAGGAATACAAAAACCCTTTACCACCACCCACCCAACCCTCTCTTATACGCCTACCTCAAAACTACCCACCAATCCCCTACCTCCATACGCCAAATGCCTTGATCCCCTCCCTGTCTTTAGATTGTAAGCTCTTGGGCAGGGACTGCATCTATCTTATTTGCTGTAAAGCGCCAGGTACATTGCTAGCGCTATATAAATGTTTATAATAAAATAAAAATAATAATATTGTTGCATTGAGAGCTGCAAGCATGAACTCTGTTCTATGAGTTGCTATACATCTGTAAACTGGATGTTAATTTACATGCAGATGGGGCAACTCAGACAGCTCAGTTTCATATTAACCAACCCTCACCAGAGCCCAAATGAACACTCATCGCAAGCTGTGCTCAAACGGTTTGTTTTTTTGTGGGGGAAGGAGAACTCTAGGAGATGAAGAGAATAGATTGGTGGAAATGTTGGAAAATGAGGAAGAAGTTTCTTCCTCCACTCTCTCACAAGGAAATGAAGGGCAGTAGTAACTAGTAATAAAACTCTTCTCCAAAACTATAGATCACCCTAGGCAGTGAACCATGTTCATTGCCACCAACGGGAAAAGCATAGTGAACACAAGTCCTGGATGATAGTTGACCACTCTTGTAATTGTGCTTGCACAAAAAACCACCATAGCCAATCAATATCACTTATTCAGACACATAACTTGCAGCAGTTCCTGCATGATAAGGTATGAGGTTACCCTGTGTGTGAGAGCTACCAGTTCCTTTGAAGTGGAAGATAAAAACTATTCCTAAATATACTGTATCCATGGCACATTAATAGAAAGTGAGGTTGGCATACAGTCCTCAACTAAGAGGGCACATGGTGATCTTCTGTACTCAACTTATTGAATGGGCAGTGGCACTGCAGCTCCAGGCGCGTTTGACAGCATCGGTTTCCTTGACCCTTTTCAATCTGGGTTCCGCCCCGACTATGGTACTGAGACAACGTTGGTGGCCTTGGTGGATGATCTCCGCCGGGAGATGGATGCAGGATGTTCAACCTTTTTGATCCTGCTAGATCTCTTGGCCGCTTTTGATACCGTGGACCATGGGCTGCTGTTGAGATGACTGCAAGACTTGGGGGGGTCTGGACGGGATAGTCCTTGGATAATTCCGCTCATTCCTCTCGGGTAGAAGCCAGCGGGTGGTGCTGGGGGCTGAAACATCAAGCCCCTGGGCCTTGACCTGCGGCGTTGCACAGGGTTCGATCTTGTCTCCTCTATTATTTAATGTATATATGCAGCCCCTGGGGGAGATCGTAAAAGGGTTAAGGGTGCGATGTCACCAATATGCTGGTGATACTCAGCTGTACCTCTCGTTTTCAACTGACCCAGGTCCTGCTGTCTCATTACTCTCCCAATGTTTGGAAGCCGTGGCAGATTGGATGCGGCAGAGCAGACTGAAGATCAATCCCGATAAGACGGAGTTGATGGTGGTGGGAAGGACGGGGGAGGTGCAGGCCCCCCTGATGGGGGGGGCGTGGTTCGCCTGCCTGTTGCTCTTCAGGTTCGGAGTCTGAGGGTGGTTTTGGATTCGGACCTCCGTCTAGATCGGCAGGTGGAGGCGGTGGCTAAAGCCACCTTTTGCCAGCTGTATGTGGTACTGAGACTTCGAGCGTACCACCCTTGTCCATGCCTTCATCACCTCAAGGCTAGACTACCGCAACGTGCTCTACGTGGGGCTTCCCATGTTTCTGGTTTGGAGGCTGCAGCTAGTGCAGAATGCAGCTGCCCGTCTCCTGACAGGGAGGCGTGAGCGCATAACACTGGTGCTCCGCGCTATGCACTGGCTGCCTATAGTGTACCGAGCCAGATTCAAGGTGTTAATATTGATTTATAAAGCCCTGCACGGTCTGGGTCCCTCGTATCTCGGGGACCGCCTCGCCCTCCACACCTCAGAGCGATCCCTTCGGTCCACCAGGGGTGCCTTTCTGGAGGTCCCCCGTGTAAGACGGGGGGCCACAATGGAGAGGGCGTTCTCAGTAGTCAGACCACGGTTATGGAATTCCCTCCCGGAAGAGGCTCGCCTGACCCCGGGCCTGTTGGCCTTTCGACGTGTCTGTAAGACTTGGCTGTCTGCCCTGACCTTCGGAGGTGAGGGTGGGGTTGGTTTTTAGTGATGTTTTGAAATTGCTGGGGGTTGATTTATTGTTGTTTTTATTGTTATATTGGGTTTTATAATATTGTACGCCACCCGGAGATGCCATGGGCATGAGGGGGCGGCTAACAAATGGAATGAAATAAACAAACTTTTGGAAAATTGGGTGTTTCTATTAAAAAAATATGCAAAAGACGAATGCGCTTGGGTAAGCACATTCTATTGATCTGCTTCAAAAATAAAGCTGAGAGATCAGACACCATTGTTTTAGCCAAACTTGTGTAATAGAGGATTCAAGAATAACACAAGAAATCAAATATGCCCCAGAAATTAAAAAAAATGTTAAAGAAAAATGCTTGAGAGATATATGGTTTATAGTAAGCTTCACCCAAAAGAGGTTGCGATGCGAGACCAAATTTTGAGCTCACAGTGGATGTAAATCAATAGTGATTAAGTATACAGAACACAATTTAACTACAAGGAGCAAATGTTCTGGTACTGCAAGTCTACTAACCAGGTTAAAAAAAAAAGCATCTAGCTGAAATTTACATAAATTTAATCTACTTCACTTAGTGGAAAACGTAGCTGAGTTCATTATAAATATGGACTTTTTAAGCCTTAAATGTATGAAGTCTTCTTGTCCAGCCCAGCTACAGAATGTTAAAGTACAAATACCAATATAGTAAGGAATGACTTCTGTTGTCATTCTAATCTCTACAGGAGTTGGTGCAAAGTTGATCACACACTGGAGGCTGACAGCTGAAGTCACTGCCATATAGAAAGTGACCTTCCATTAAAGAAACCTGAGAGAATGGATACAAAGTGGCTAAAGACAGGTCCATTTCAATCTCATGCCTTTTGGAAAATAAAAAACAAAACAAAAAAACAACCAGGGATTCAAATGAAAAGAACCCTACACGAGACCATTGTTAACTATAGGCAGGAAATACAAGTCTACTTTGGTGCCTCAATAGAAGTATTTGCAGAGTAAAATAGTCAAGCACACCAAAGGATTGACAGACTTTTTCACACCAGACCTTAACTCTCTTCCCACTTAAGTTTTCATGTCCTTCAAACAGGTTCCTCCCTAGTAGCTACTTCAACTTGAAATTGTCAGTCTTTACTCCAGAAAAACGGATCCTCAGCTGCGATAATGAAAACTGCGTGGGTTTTCTAGTCAGATTCAAACCCAAACCATTTACAGCTGTAATGACTACTACAATCATAAAAACTATGCTTCTCTCGGCTCATAATTATTCTAGCCACCGTATCACAAAATTTTACCCCAACCTAAAAGGAACAGAGCCACTTCCTGCTGGATACTGTACAGAGGGAAAAGGGATTTCTCATCAGTACAGTCTCCATCTGGTGCTTAGCGTAGGACACAGTTATCTTCAGTTTGCGCCATCATTAGAAAATGACTTACTGTTCTGGTTAAAGAGCCATTTATGTCCTTGCTACTACAGTTAATTTTTTGTGCCAAGTGAACGTAAACTTTTCAACTTCCACACCTTTACAGATGAAGTGTGGTACAATTCGTCATTTTAAAGACTGTGGCTCAACTGTATTTGAAATCAGGACTACACTGACGTTTCCCAAAGCTCCTCAATGCATTCAGAACTACTCATCGGACATACAGCTGTTGTTCCTGGCAATGGCAAACTGCCACAGTCGTTTTGTCTTCTGGAACATACAACCTTCCTAACCTGGAGTTATGGAGTCAAGGATACCTTTAATTTTAGGCACTTTACATTTCAGTAGTAAAGAGTTCTCTTTACATCATGAGGGAATTAAGTGGAGAATTTCTCTGAAGCCAAAATTCCATCTTACATGTGAGCAACATCCTTTAACACATAGATCCTTCAAGACCGGTAAAGCAGACTAAGTTCTGTCTGAAACTTTTCAAATGCCAGGATGTTCCTTGTATTTGAGATTTTGCAACCTTGACTGTTAGCTAGAATGCCTGATTCCAGGCATGTCAAGCACTCTTGTGAACAAAACTAAGTCATACAAGTAACCTCACAGCCTGCTTTTCCCCCAACCCCACCTACTTACTTTGATTGAAGAGACATGGAAGCTCAAGGAAATAAGAGGGCATCCATTTCCTTAATTAACTGGAGACAAGTCTCCTTAAATCCGCAAAAGGAGGGGAAAAAATATTACTTTCCATAACAAGACAAGTTTTTAAGCTTCTACTAAACCCTCACATGAAGGTATGATTAAAGAATGCAGCCATGCAAGCTTTACAGTACGCAAGTACATACCATGATCCAACATGCCTGTCTAGCCATCTAGTTAAAAAAAATCAACACCATTTGCCTATTAAGAGGCATGATCTAGTCGATCTCACAGTCACAACAAACATTGTGAGTGTGTGTGTGACCGACTAGATCACGTCTCTTAATAGGCATTTTTAATCATACCTTCATGTGAGGGTTTATTTATTTATTTCAATTTGTTAGCCGCCTCCTCATGCCTATGGCATCTCGGGGCAGCGTACAATATTATAAAACCCAACAACAACAACAACCCAAACAGTTTAAAACATCACTAAAAAACCAACCCCCACCCCACCCTCCCCTCCGAAGGCCTGGGCGAACAGCCAAGTGTTACAGACACGTCGAAAGGCCAACAGGCCCGGGGCCAGGCGAGCCTCTTCTGGGAGGGAATTCCATAACCGCGGCCCGGCCACCGAGAACACCCTCTCCATTGTGGCCCCCCATCTTACACAGGGGACCTCCAGAAAGGCAGCCCTGGTGGACCGAAGGGATCGCTCTGAGGTGCGGAGGGCGAGGCAGTCCCCGAGATACGAGGGGCCCAGACCGTGCAGGGCTTTATAAAGCAATACTAACACCTTGAATCTGGCTCGGTACATTATAGGCAGTCAGCGCATAGCGCGGAGCACCAGTGTTATGCGCTCACGCTGCCCCGTCACGAGACGGGCCGCCGCATTCTGCACTAGCTACAGCCTCTGAACCAGAAACATGGGAAGCCCCACGTAGAGCGCGTTGCAGTAGTCTAGCCTCGAGGTGAAGAAGTTATGGACAAGAGCGGTACAGTCGAAGCCTCCGTCCCACATACAGCCGGCGAAAGGTGGCTTTAGCCACTGCCTCCATCTGGCGATCCAGACAGAGACCCGAATCCAAAACCACCCCCAGACTCCGAACCTGAAGAGCAACAGGCAGGCGAACTCCCACTATCAGGGGGTCCAGCACCTCCCCGGCCCTTCCCACCACCATCACCTCCATCTTATCAGGATTGAGCTTCAGTCTGCTCTGCCGCATCCAATCTGCCACGGCCTCCAAACATAGGGAAAGTAACGAGACAGCAGGACCTGAGTCAGTTGAAAATGAGAGGTACAGCTGAGTATCAGCATATTGGTGACAACGCACCCTGAACCCTCTCCCGATCTACCCCAGGGGCTGCATATACACATTAAATAATAGTGGAGACAATAGAACCCTGCAGAACACCGCAGGTCAAGGCCCGGGGGCTAGATGTTTCAGCCCCCAGCACCACCTGCTGGCTTCTACCTGAGAGGAATGAGCTGAACCATCCACATCCAGACCTCCCAAGTCTCGCAGCCGTCTCAACAGCAGCCCATGGTCCATGGTATCAAAAGCGGCCAAGAGATCTAGCAGGATCAAAAAGGTCGAACATCCCGCGTCCATCTCCCAGCGGAGATCATCCACCAAGTTAAGAAGACTTATCTCCAGTTAATTAAAGAAGTTGCCTTCCATCTGAAGGCAACCAGTAATAGAGAAACAGGAGTGTGGCAAACTATTGTTGTCTCCAACCACTGCAACTTTAATTTCTAGGCTACTGGAAAGCATCAGTCCCTTCAACACAACCAGAATTACAGATACTGCTAGTTGAAGAATCAGATGGATGGGGTATCTTTGCTATCACTTCAAAACACTAAAAATGTACTGCGATTTTCTGATCTTGAGAGAACATAGAAACACACACAAAAAATCAAGCACGGAACAATTTTTCCAGATTTACTATTTCATCCTAAAGTGGAGTTTTAAAGTGCAACACCAATTCTAAGGATTGGGACCATAAGGGCAGCAAAAAGGTATGAAAAGGCCACCAACTGGTGTTTGTCTCAAAAGTAAAACCTAGACCCCAACTGGAGCACTGAGCCATCCCATAAGGAGTCAAAAGAGGAGTACAGTTGGCACCAGGACCGTACTTTGGGCAGCAGAAGCTTTTGGCACAAGGCTTTTGGCACAGTATAAAGGGTGCCTTCTTGGAGGTCCCCCGGGTGAAGCGGGGAGCCACGATGGAGAGGGCATTCTCGGTGGCCGCACCACGACTGTGGAACTCCCTCCTGAGGAAGCTCGCCTGGCTTCCAGCCTGTTGGGCTTTTGTCAGGCTTGTAAAACCTGGCTGATCGTCCGGGCCTTTGGGGGAGGGGAGGAATAAGGGTGGTTTTTTTACTAGTGGTTTTTACCTCTTTGTTGTTGTTTTTATTGTTTTAGTAATCCCTCCATGTATTGTTTTTATATATGGTTTTAAATATTTTGTAAGCCACCCCGAGCTGCCATAGGGAGCAGGATATAAGTCTCTGAATAAATAAATAAAGGGAGGACTTCAGACTGCACTTCATTCCCTAATGTTGACTAATATGGAAGACATATAGCTGTCCTGGGTAGGCAAAAGCTTCTACTGACTGCTGAAAGAACTCAAGGGCAACTACAGGTTGCCTCTGACTATAAGCATGATCTGTCTAAAAGCTGATAAGAGTCTCTTTTGAAGTGCAAAAGTCATTTGATCATTCATAATCAAAATGATTTTGACTAAACATGCCTGAAGTTCAAAGACAAAACTGATAGTTCATTTGACATTGTCAGAGTTTTTAGTTAGGAGTACAAACAGTCTGCACTAAAGTTCTTATAACATTTACAATGAGATTGTTAACGTGTAGTCTGATGATCCTGAAAAACAATTCTGCTGTGCTTGAAATTTAGCCAAGGCTATAAAAAACACACATAAATAATTCACTAAAAGACTGCTCATCACACTGGAACTACTTGTTAGCAGAGAGGGCCCACGGTTGTAAAAATCCACTCAACAGCTTAAAACTCACTTGCTAGAGGCAAGTGAATTTTACAGTGCTGAAAGCAGCAATATTTTCATTTCTTATTTTGGGAGTATCAGCTTTACTTCAGTAGTCTATTTTGAGTCCTTCAACACCAAAAGAGTGGCCAAAAAAGACAGATTCTGCCATAACACGTGAACTGGCTAGAAGCAGCAACCTTCTCCTACACTGATGTCTCCTTCAATGCAGAGCTTTGTATTGGCTCAAATCAGGCCTGTGCCCGACTGTGTCAGGACTGACCCAAGAATGGTCCCAATGCAGCCTGAGCCCAATGTAACGGAGCATTGTAGTATGACGGTGCTGTGGGGGGGCATGTCAAGAAAGGGAGGGGATACGGTGGTGTTCTGCCTTTTTCCTGACACAGCCCCACCCCCATGGAGTGCTGTGATCATGGTGCTCAATGCAGGCAAGGCCTTCACCAATGGGGAACCCGGCCCAGCCCAAGGGACTTGGGTGGAGGACTCCTGAATTAAACCAAGCTTGATAGAACCATTAGGCTCCCATCGGGCTCAGTTCAGTATGCAGAGTTCCACTTCAATTTAGCATAATATAAATAAGTGGTTAAAGTATTTTACCATGGATACACAACTTAAAGACCAACTAGATGCTGTAAGTGAACAAAGGGGGGGGAGGGGGACACACGAAAGAATCAGCACCAACATTAAATCAGCAAGAGGAAGGAAGGGCTGGGAAAAGATGAGCTTTGGATCTACATAATGAAAGATCATTGCAAGCTATTACATCATTATCATTCCACACAGACTTCTCATTACACGTTAAAAGTATTTAACCTCATCTAGCAAGGTCATTTCACCCGATGATCTAGCTTAGAGGACTGACATCAGTGTGAGAAAAAATTGCTTGAATCTATGTTAATATTTGTTGAACTAATGGCAAAAATTAGTATTGGTAGGATTGATTTATTTTTTATATTTTGACCCCACCCCTTGCACCTAGGTGACTCAGAGAAGAGCGGTTTATAATTAAAAAAAACAAAACAACAACAATTTAATAAAATGTATAAAACCTCAACTAATGCATAAAAGGGAAAACAAAAAACATTCCCACCCCCAACCCATCCCACCCTCCCCGCCAAACGCCTGGCAGAAGTGTCAGGTCTTACAGTTCTGTCCGACGGCGAGAAGGTTAGGGCTGAGGCAAACCACAACCTGGAGGGAATTCCAGAGCGACGGCACAGCCACCAAAAATGCTCTCCTGTCCGTCTGAACTCACCAATAACGCAGGACGTCCAGGAGGATGCCCCCCGATGATCGCTCAGGGGGTGAGGCAATCACTCAAATAAGCAGCACCTTGAATAATCGGCAGCCAGCACAGTGCTTGGAGGCGAGCCGCCACATTCTGAACCAGCTGCAGCTTCTGAACCGTTGCCAGGGCAGCCCCATGTAGAGCACATTGCAATAGCTTAGCCTCAAGGCTATGAATGCATGGACGATAGTGGCAAGATCAGAGTCCAAGACATATGGGCGAAGCCTCTTCACCAGATGCAATTGGCGAAAGGCACCCATGGCCACAGCCAACCCCTGAGAATGCAGTTGTAGCTGCGGATCCAGGAGCACTCCCAGGTTCCTTACAGATGGAGCCAAAGGAGGACTAATGCCCCCGATAACAGGAGAAACCTCACCCAGAACCCTGGTGCCACCTAGTAAATTCAACTCTGTGTTATCACGACTGAACCTAAATCAGCTCGCCCTCATCCAATCCCTCACAGCAGCCAAGCACTAGGACAGCAAAGAGACAGCAGGGTCTGGGTTGGATGAAAATGATACAGCTGGGTGTTGTCTGCATATTGATGGCAGTGAACCCCCCAGCTGCGTGCAATCTTCCCGAGCAGTTTCATATACAAGTTAAACCAGAGAGGGGACAAAATAGAACCCTCTGGGACCCCACACGGGAAGCCACCAAGGGACGACGTACAATTCCCCCAGCACCACCCACTGATCTATCTTCAAGGTAGGAACAGAACCATTACAAAACAGTTCTGTCCACCCCCACCAGGTCCCACAGGCATATCACCAACAACTCATAGTTAATGGTATCGAAAGCCACAGAAAGATCTAATGGGACTAAAAGGGTCATACGATCCTCATCAAATTCTACTAGGAGATGGTCAACCAAGGTCACAAGTGCTGTCTCCATGCCGTAACCCAGGCGAAAATCAGACTAAGTGGGATCAAGAAAACCGATGTCATCCAAATGCACCTGGAGCTGACGAGCCACTACCCATTAAATAACCTTCCCTAAAAAGGGAAGGTTAGACACAGGTGGTAACTGGCTGGGGCATCAATGTCAAACAACGTTTTTTTGAGGAGGGGCTGGACCACAGCCTCCTTGAAGCAACCTGGCACCCTCCCCTCCTGAAGGGAGGCATTGATAACCCATGCCAGCACTGGTCCCACTGTCTCCCTGGTAGCTCTAACTAACCAGGACGGGCATGGATCCAACTCACAAGTTGTGGCTCGAATAGATCCCAGCACATTGGCCGTATCGGCATGCGTCTGCAACTGAAATTCCTCCCACAAAACACAACCAGAGAGGTCATTCCTAACCTCTAGCTCAGTCACTGCCTCCGAAATGGTAGAGTTTAAGTTCTGCTCAATGTGAGCAATTTTGTCTGCAATGTACTTCAAAAACATGTCACAACGGGTTGTGGACAAATCTGATTCCAGGCGGAGACAGGCTGGACTGACCAGACCTCTCACCACCGGAACAGCTCAGCTGGATAAGACTGAGCGGATGCAACAAGTGCAGCAAAGAACCGATTCTTTGCTGCCCTCACCGTTACAGCATAGAGCTTAAAAAATGTTCTATGCTGCAGTCGATACACGAATACAACCCAGACACTCCAAGCACCTCCCTTCACGCTTCAGACATCCCAGGTCCTCTGTGAACCACTAGGACCTGCGGAGCTGGTATAGGATTGATATAATCGTGTTGGAATTGGTAGAGTTATAATTGCAGCTTTGAAATAGAGGCTCGTGTATGCCTCGTAATAATAAAAGGGGGGGTGTATGCACAAAGCTAGAATTATACAGTCACAGTTACCTTGTATAGAGTAGAGATGGACTAACTGGACAATAAAAGTGGGAGATAGAGTGATAACTTGAATGTAGGTGATTGGATTCTAGACATGGGGTACAATCAAATATATACTTCAAGGGTCACACGTTTGTGTGTTTTAAGCTTGGAGAGACGTGGCTGGACAGAATTGGCCACGTTTGCCCATACTGATAGCTACCAAAGACACGGAGGTTTTTTGGGTTTGTTTTTTTGGGGGTTTTTTTTTAGAGAAAGGCCATTCCAACCCTAAGCAGCTCCTGCCTATTGAAATCACAAAAGTTGCTAGAGAAGGGATTCAATGGTGACTTATTTTTTTACCCCACCCTTCTCCAAAGACTCAGGGCAGCTCGCAGTCCTATATGTTTGCGCCCTACAACATTTAACCAGGCAACCTAGGAAAATACCCTATTACATGACATTGTAGTGGGGGCCACATTGTGCTGGGCATATGGCTTGGGGGGGGGGAAAGAGTGGAAAAGAAAAGGAAAATGGGGGAGTGTCAGAGGTGAACTTGTTGGGGACATAGGACACAGTATATGGCACTTGTAATTATGTGATGCAACAGTGAAACAGTGTAACATACAATACACTATCGTATGGCTAAGTTTATGTTACATTAATACACAACATATATGGTTGAGCAAAAAGTCAGCTTGAGTTTTATAGCAACATGGTTAACCAGGAAATTTGCCTGAGCTTTGTGTTATTTCCTGGCAAGGTGAAGCAGGAGTCAAGCGGTACTGGAATGTCGGCTTTTGAATTAAGCCACTGAGATTGGGGTGCATTCCTGAGAAGACTAGGCAAGGATGGTACCAAGGAAGATGGATTCATCCCTCTGATAAGTGGATTTATCCGAGTCAGTTGAAACTGGATAGAGGGGTACATGTTGGGAAGAGCAGATGAGTGATGTCAAAGTGGGACAGACTTGGACCATGTTTTTGGGTGGGATCCATAGTAATGGAGAAATATTAAGTTGCATTTACATATTAAGATGTAAAAAACCAATCAGCTATTGAATGTTTATCTTACAAGGTAACATGAGCCAATCAATTGTTGGACAGCATAAGATGAACCAATTGATTGTTAGAGATAATGAATCAATCAAGTTATATTTGATAAATATTAGGTTGGTGATTTGATATATGCCGTTTATGTAAACGGGGGAAAGGGGTATACAGTATGTATGGCCTGGACTGCCTCTTTGCTACTGGCCAAACTTGATACTCCAGAGCGTAACCACACCACTCCAGATGGAGATAAATGAAACCTATATTGCTTAGTTAAAAGTCTACTTTTTCTGAGCCACTCCCTAGGGCGTGCTCCATAGGAACCCGCATCTGCCATACCACCTGACGGGTGGCATATTATAACAAAACAGGCAGAATAGCAGTTTCTGATATACTTAAGACCTCAGTCAAGACCGAGCCCATACTCCTATATGGAACAGAGTTGTGGGGCTTAACCATCTTGAAATAAGTCAATTAAAAAGGTATTGGATCAATTATTAAGGATATTACTTGGTTACCGTTATCTACTTCTGGCGATTTAATGAGAGCTGAAACTGGTATGCTAAATTTGCAAATTTAGCTCAATTAATGGCTATAAACCACTGGTTAAAATTTTTTTAAAAAATAACAAAAAAAACAACAACAACGTATCATCCTAACAGATTCCCCAAAAAATTTTAAATTATTTTTTAGAACTACACTTGAGATATTAAGAATAGTTTTTCCATGGGAGCAGATTACACCGGTGCTCCGTCTTCTGCACTGGCTGCCTATTTGTTTCCGGGCTTGATTCAAGGTGTTGGTTCTTGCCTTCAAAGCCCTACATAGCCTCGGCCTGACCTATCTGTGGGATCACCTCACTCCCTGGGTCCTGGATCAACCCCTGCGTCTGCTGAGGGTCCCCCGAGTCAGTCGGGGGTCCACTATGGAGAGGGCATTCTTGGTAGCCGTATCTCGGCTGTGGAACTCCCTCCCGGAGACTCACCTGGTCCCAGACCTGGCTATTCCACCAGGCACTTGGTGGAGGGAATGGGTGAGGGTGTTGAGGTTTTTGTGTTTTTTTATATTTTTAAGTTGGGTGGGAATGTTTTATATTTTATATGATTTTATTGTAAGTGGCCCCGAGCCACCTGAGGTGGAGTTGGGCAGGGTATTAAATGGTTAAAATAAATAAATAAATAAATCTCTCACAAGCCCTTCACATCACAACCAGCAAAGAGCAGACTTACATTTTTGGAATTACCAAGGTCAAACACAAAGCAGACAAAAATAAAAAAATTGGGTCGTCTTTATATAAATGATTTCACAGGCCCAGTACCTCAAAAAAGAAATCTCTCGTATATATATAGTGAATGAAAGTCCCACAATATTCTTTAAAAAACTAAGATTTTCAACTTCCAAAAGGCTGAATATATTACTTGAAGTGGACTCAGTTTCTCTTCCCATTTCACTCTTTTTGTACCACTCTGACCGCTTTCACACGGCACAGCTGGGGGGGAGGGGGCGGGGGGGGGNGGGGGGGGGGAGGATGGGTGTGTGTCGCCGGGAGGTGGAAGTGGGTGTGCTCCCTTTCCCATGGGGGCACACCCATCTCCACTCACAGAGCCTCCTCCATTTTGTTGGATGGCTCGAGTGGGTGATGGGTGTGCACCAGGAGCAAAAACCCGTCTCCACCCACTGCCCGTGGTATTTCCATGGGCGGACACCCATTTCTCCCCCTCCCCCCTGCACATGCATCTGCACACCCAGCTTTTTGAGGGGGGGGGGGGAAGGCGGCGAGCAAAAACGGCCTCAGTTGTATAAGTGTGAGCAATGGGTGTTCTTCATTGCTTTTTACTTGCAATTAAAAAAAAATTTTCAAACATTTTAATTTGAAAAATCACAGGAGTCTGGTCCAATTGAACACTCCTCCCCCACCCCATCTTCCTCAATGGTCATACCATGGATGTCACTTGCCGAGAACTCGAATGATCACTGTAAGATGCATTATTGCTAGCTGAGACATTAATTTCATGACAAAGTAAAGATGGAGACAATATTAAGTTGAGATTCAATACTTAATTTTGGATTCAAAAAGGTGTTAATTTCAGAAAGTAGCCACAGCACATGGATAAAATTAAACAATTAATAGATAACTTGACTGTTAATATACAGTCATAAGAGCCATCACAATTGGGAGAATTAAACTAGAAATAGGCTTAAATGTGAACAGAAACTAATACTTGCCTACATGCAAAATTCTGGTTGCAGTTTGCATCTGCACCAAGATTTGAAGCAACAAGTATTTGCACTTGATTGTGTGCGCTGACTTACTATAGTTTACAGAAATAATGGCATCCTCGAATGGATCTGCTATTTGAATAGCCCAATATACAAATGAAATCAATATTTACCTGCTTCTTCCTTAATAAACTGCAAATCTTCTTCTGGGTATGGGACTGACGGTTGCATCGCTGAGCAATCTTCTAGGGTCTCTTCGTTATTGGGTGGTATATTATAAACAAATCTCTTTGCAGTTTGGTTTTTCCTTCTTGCTTTTCCAGGTTCTTGAATTGATTGTCCCTGTGAGCTCATATCATTCCACACAAAAACTTTCCCCTCCCCCTGAGACTCATTTTCTGCCATTTCAGGTGAACTATCCTGGACCCAGTCGGTCATTTGGTAGTTTTCAATTTGGCCCTCATCAATACAATAACCATCATTTTCAGTTTTTATACTGCTTGCCAAATTAGTAAGATTTCGCGTTGCCCAGAAACTGGCAACCTTCTGATCTCTTGATGAAGGCAGGCCATCCCTGCTAACAGATCTTCTGTTATAATCCACTACTACAGCCTCTGGAGCTTCCGATTTTATGCTTATATTTAAGGCATCTTTAATAAAATTACGGCAGGACTGGACGACCTCAGTCATCTGAAGGTAGCTGGCCACAGACATCACTTCAATAGCATTTTGGCTTGTAAGCACAAGATTACCAGAATATAAGAAGTCCAAGATGACAGAAAAACCTTGAACAGCAACAACATCTAAATAGGTAACAGTGGTTTGGTTACGGCTTTCTTTGTTTGTAAAGCAATAGAGAGTCTTGAAGAAACGGCTGCCTGCAACCAGGATGTTCTTGTGTGCTCTGAAGATCCTCCCGCTCACCACAATATTGACATCACAAAGAATGCCCTTCTTTCTCTGCTCATTTAATTCTTGCAGGAGCTGATAGCAGTAGGAGTTCTCATTTGGCCTATTGTAGTCACAATATCCCTCGTTAGCCAATTCTGATGGTATTTCAGACTCCTGAAATTGAAAAAAAAAGTTAGCTTTTAAGGATTCCCTTTTACATTGTAAAACTACAAGAGGCTATGAAAATAAATGAATGACTGGTACTTCCAGAAATAGCGTTTTCCAGTTGCTAAGTCTGGCATACTAACATTAATCAACATTTCAACGAACCAAGTGGTCAGCATTATAGGTACTGGTAAGCGTTAGACCACCACAAAGTTATATCTGAATTACAGTAATTCAATGTGCTTCCTGATAAGTTTTTTCAATGAACACCTGCTAACTGTTTTAAATATTTTAAACACTTGTTATACAAAACAACCATTACAAGATTATACAAACATCTATCACAAGATGCATTTCGCAAACAATCTAGATGGCAGACAAATATGTAATGGGCAGTGAAATATCAATGTAGTTCAGTTAGCATGACAAGTAGCAGGAGTGGGGTGGTAAAGCAGAAGAACAAGTGGAAGGGGTGGCAAAGTCAAGAGCTAGTGTGGCCAGTAATATTGGGAGAAGAGGAAGCACAGGTTTGCCCCAGGCCTCCTAAACCTCAATTGAGAATGGCCCCCAAAGCTTCGTTTCTGATTTTGGCCTGGGCCTCCAAAAACCCCTGGGCAGACTTGTTACCACACCCAAAAAAGTATAATCTGAAAAAAACAGGAGAAAGATTTGTAACCAAGCTAATCGGCAGGCTGGAAAATATCCAAAATGATACTGATTTAGATGAGTCATTACCATGAAGAGTTCTTAAGACAGCAGCTATTTTGCATTGGTCAGAAAGTCAAAGCTTTTCAGGATAGCGTTAATGCAACTATTTTTTGTTTTTGTTTGTTCCTTTTTATTTAGGAGCATACATGGCATACTTCAGATTAATACTTTTTGGTAAGTGACTTAGGGAGGCCAAGTAATAGATTACAATTAGAATACGATTCAGTGTTGTTGTCCATCATGCCCAAGTACTTAATTTACTTGGATCTGTAGTTCTTAGCCCTTGCATTAACATCAATGCAGGTAATAAAGAGAGCTGGCTACAAAGTTGTGACCAAATCCTCCCACAAGTTAACTACTTCTCTATGAGCAGCCACTATTACATGCAACAAAGGGGAAAGAAAACTGTTCTGCTGTCACTGGCTTCGATCATTACCTTGCCTAGAGCCAATGATCTTTTAAGTTTAAAAGAAAAAACCCAGCAAGTTACAGTGGAAACGGAATAGCAACCAAAGAAAGAGTTTCCCCAAGCCAGTCACACCCCAGAGTTACATCCACGAACAAACTTCCCATCTACATCACATAACTACCCCCCCACCCCCACAAACTACGTAATTTCTTGTGCAATTCTAATTCTTCAGAACTAAGTTCATACAGAACTAGTTAGAATTTTTGAAGTGTGGTTGTAGAAAGACTCCCTTCAGAATAGCACATGGGACAGGAGAGCAACAACCCTTTTGGAAGGTGACTAGATTTTAAGTTACTAGTGATTTAGAATGTTCATTTAGTAGGAAAGTAAGCCCAAAGAAGCTACCGTGATATCATTTTTTATTATTTGAGAAAGGTTTTTTGAGAAATTTGGGGATTTCTTGGTAGAATGCAAAGAAGTTATCAGCAAAATACACCATAAAAGTCAAGAGATTGGGCTAAGATTTGGATTCAGAATGATTTAGCATGCAATTATGGCAGAAGTAAAAAAGAAGCTTCTGAAAACTTTGTAATTGAAAAACTAATCTAAGACCAGCAACAAAAAATCTGTCCAAGTTTTGAACACTGAAAGTACGAAGAAAATGTTTGGTTACTAAGTAAAAAATGAGTGTCTGGTGACAGCTTAAATCATTAATTTAAGAGACACACTGTCTGGGGCAAAAACATAAGGGTGAAAACAGACATGACGCTAACCACCCTTTAACCATCCTTGGTGGTCATTTATGCATGTTTCAGGGCTGCACAGGGCACCAATACAGCCCTGCAACATGCATAAATAACCACCAAGGGTGGTTAGCGTCATGTCTGTTTTCACCCATAGATGCTGAATAAAATTAGTTTTATTTTTAAACAGTCCCCTACCATGTTTGTAAACACAACTGTTGTAGCCTTACATTAATGCATAGGAATTGAAACATTAATCCAATAACTAGTAGCCCTATGCAAAGGAAGACTTATGGAACAACTCATCTGTCTCATCAGTGCTGTGCAGAATTTTATTAGATTAGGTGACTTATTAATTTTAGAGATAGCAAAAAATTTGTTTTTGTGTACACTTGGCAATGGCCTAAGGCCACGCAAATAGACTAATTTGATTTGATAGCAAAAGTTATTTTACCCAATACTGTATCTAGAATGGATTTTTTCCTCCAAGAACTACTCAGAAATATACAGAAGCATGTGTCAAAATAGACATTATAGCACATGCATTCTTTCTGGACAAAGATCACTTATTTAAGCAGATGAATAACACCCCAAAATGTTTAGAGAACCCATACAAACTAAGAGCTAACACAAGAGTGGGGAACCCATATGCCACTCAGAAAACTACTAAGCTTTTGACAGAAATTTAAGCAGGGAGCTTGGTGCTCAAGATGGGAGGAGGAGGAGATGGAGAAGGGGTTCCACATTATGCCATCAATCTATTCCTGGTCCTGAGGGCCTTTGTTTCTGTTCCTTTCCCACCCCTTTCCTAATGTTTGAAGGCAAGGAACAGACATGTACCAGATCCAGGAATTGGAAAGGGGGCCGAACTAAACAGCAGCAGGCTGGATTTGGCCCATGGGCTGGGGTTCCTGATCCCTGTTCAAAAGAATATGTTCTTAAAATCAAGTTCAGAGATTTTGAATCAACACCAAAAATCGTCTGTGGCATGAGTTAGAAAATCTATGGAATAATAAGTCTGTGGAAGGTTTGACACCGTGTCAATACTTGCTTTACATATCAAATCAAGTGTTCACAAAGTTAAGGGGGTTGGATTTTCAAATTGCCATATACTGGGTCAGACCAATGGCCCATCTAGCCCAGCATGCTGCCTATGGCAGTGGACAGCTTTTGGATGGTTCAGAGAAAAAGTGCACAATAGGTCGTAATGAAGTACTACATTTCTTGCCGTTTGTTCCCATAACCCCAGCAGTCAGGGGTCTCATCCTTGATCAGTTTGATTCATAGCTATTTATGAACCTAGCCACCAAGAACTTATCCATTCCTTTTTTGAACCCTGTTATGCTATTGGCCTTCACAACATGCCTTGGCAATGACTTCCAGGCTTTAACTGTGCCTTGAGTTATTGTTTTAAACTGTCATCACTTTCAGTCGCTGTCCCCTAGTTCTAGCATTTGGAGGAAACAGTTAACAGCTTCCCATTTACTTGCTCCATTATTGTTCATTTACATATAAATTACCATCCTTTCACAATCTTCCTCCATGTTTTGTTTAATACTACCTTCTTTCCCTACCCCAAAAGATCAATCCCTTCTCAACACCAAGTGTTTGCTCAACTTCACCAAATAGAACTAAGAATAAGAAAGCGGTCGAGTGGCCCAGTATAACCTTCCTAGACATAATATTCGTAGCTGTTTTTGTGGTGATAGGTTTTGACATCATGTATCAGTTCATCTCTCAAACAGACCTTGTCTTCCATCAGGAAATAACTCAGAGTTACCTTAAACCAAGGTAAGCGTTTTATACATTATGGAACACCTCATCCTATTCATGACTCCATTAACATTCTTGAAACAATTGCAGCTCACATGGAAAATATTAGAAATCATTTAGTTTAGCTTTGGAGTCTCCATGTTAGGGTGCTTTCCCACAATACTTTCCTTGCACCATTTGCCTCCAGGAAAGAATCCTTAAGGCAAAGCATGCACAGGATTTGTAATGTGGGAGCGCGCCCCTACACATTTTTGCTGGCGATCCCACAGAGGATTGAAAAGCTAGATTTCCCTACTCTGCAAGTCTCTACAGGATCACCAGCAAAAAAGTGCAGGGCAACGCTCTCACATTACAAACCCTGCGCATGCTTTGCCTTATGGATTCTTACCGTAAGTATCGTGGGTAAGTGTCCTAAATCAGAACTATATGTTTTGCATTGGTAGGAACACTTGTGAGGTTACTTTCAAGGCTCTGACTTAAAGTGTTAAAAGAAACAGGTCTAATCCCATGCATCCATTTATAACACCACACAAATTTCTAGCTAAGTATTTTAGAAAGGATTTTCTCCTACAGATGTGTGTTAGGGTGAAAGTTCAACTTTTAAAAAAGTATTAAAACCCAAACAACCATGTTATACACAATCTCAAGGTGTGCACTCATTTTGGTCTACACTATTTTAAAATAGGCTGCAAGAGAAGAGAGTCACAGTTGGTGGCTCAGAAAAGTCATCACAGTACACCACGAATGAATTTACAGCAGCTGCAAACACTTGTGATGTACTTTGGCTTTCTAAGTAAACTGTGTCTGTTTTAGGGATAATGCTATTTGTTTTTGCATGAATCTATTATCAAACGCACCTACAAACATTTCTATTGCTGCATGCCAAACATGTACAATTTCTTTTTTTACAGTTGAACAAGTGGCACAAGGCCACATGCTTGTTATTAAACATGTCCTGAAGTTGAAGCTCATAAAGGATTCATGTGTGCTTCTGAGAAAACCAAAAGCTGGGAGAGATCTCAAACTATTTAACACCAAAATTCTCAAATATGTATTCTTGCTAATGTTTCTTAATTTTAAGAAAAACACAAGGGACAAAAACTAAATGTTTACAACATTTAAGTCAGGGATGGAAAATCTTGGGCCCGGGGGCCAAATGAAGGCCACAGCTACTTTTTATTTGGTCCCTTTCCCCTTCTTGGATCCAGTCCCTAAATCCAGTTCCTAGCTCCTCCCTCTTCCCATGTCCCACCCCCCAAATACCCTACAAGGCTAAGTTCAGGGTAGGGGAGCAGAGATGCGGGCAGGCACACAAGACAGGTCCATAGCATAGATCTATGCCCCAGACCCTCATCAATATCCTGTTCTAGCTTCTATGAGACTTTTGGAGCTTGTACAAATGTTCAGTGGCCCATAGGAAGGAAAAGGTTCCCCTGACTCAAGGGTTGGCCAGGTATGCAAATTTTAGAGGACACTTTTTGACCATCTACTTGCCGTTATCACCTAAATCCAGGAGTCTGTGTAGGGTGGCCAGATATGCAAATTTTAGAGGACACTTATGAGAAATACAGGTTGCAGGACTGCACTGGTGCCAATGGAGCCCTGCAACATGCATTTCTCATAAGTGTCCACTAAAATTTGCATATCTGGCCACCCTACACTGACTCCTGGATTTAGGTGATAAAAGCAAGTAGATGGTCAAACTTTAGTGAAAACTATTTAATATATTATGCCAAAACAGACATTAACAATACAGAAGTAGATAAAAAGAATCATGGTACTGCAGTAGGAAAGTTACGTAGTTGATGGTTATTCCCAATTTTGATGAGCAGTGGTCAAAATCCTGGTTCCACTAAGGTCACCGGCAAAATGTCCATCAATTTCAGTGGGAGCAGAATGTCAACAGCTGCTACTGAAGCAGCATGGATGAACAGAATGAATTGGCTACCATGCCTAACCATACTTTTACAGCACAAGTCAAAAGCAAACTGTAGGGAAAAAAAGAGAGAGAACACAATTGTTTAAGGATGAGATGAGGCCAATGCTTCCCATTTGAAAATCCCTTAAACCTATCCTCTAGTGGGTTCCCATAGTCTGAGACTTACTCCAAGACTTACTCTGTGAAAGTACAAGAGAGTTGCTGCCTCAGAATACGAAAAAAAAACTTGTCCTATCTCATGAGATCCTAATGTTTTCTTCTGAAGAGGCATGAAAGAAGAAAAATATTAAGTAGATTAAACAATCTACTTCTGTTTTGGTCTCACTAAAATAAGACGAATATTCAAGAGGAGATGACTTTTGCTCCCTTTTCATTAGGCACATTAAAGTAATGCAACATTAAAGTAATGCAGCATGCCATCTACCAAGTTTTAGAAGTTTGTGAGTGACAGTACTGACAGCTTATTGAAAGACAATAGATAGCTGAAAGCTGACAACAGAAGCTTCCCACTATACTTAGGAGTAGATTTTTCAAAGGTGAAAACCAAACTTAGGTGCTTAACTTGTAATGAAAAGTTAATGCAAATTAAGCATCTTGTGCTTCTTGGGGGTGGGGTGGGGAGAGGGAGATATACCTTGTAATGTTCAGAGGTCTTTATGCAAATATTGAACAAATCCACTGGAAAAGAGTTAAACTATTTATCAAATGCTGTATATGTGCATTGTGTGAAGAAAAAGAAGATTAAGCAAAGAAAATTTCTGAGAAGTATTGCCCTAAGAGAAATAAAAGTTAAAGTCATTTCTAACGAATCAGTACAAGGCTCTGGAGACTGTACGGAACAGTCTTCAAATGACAGGACAGTGAATGCTGGGAATTTCATGACAATAGTGGGGGGAAATTAAGAGTTTGAAAGTTTCAGTTTTCTGCATCATTACAAGTTTATGCTATACACACTTTCTGAACTCAGCTAACCCTTCTACAGGAGAGCAGACATTCTTAAGAGAGCAACAGCACAGGGGCAACCTAGCCAAATGAAACAGCATTGGGGGGGGAAGAGACTTTGGGTGGCAAAGCAACCTAGATGTAGTAACCAGATTAGAAAACCAACCACTGGACCTTAAAGACAAGCAAGTTAAATCAACTCAATTTTGAATATGGTCAAAACACAGAATTTATGTTCCACACAGCCATGGAAGAAAAAGTTCTACTGAATCAATAATTCTTTGGAATGACTTCCATGCATAAGCTGTGAAACCTAACCAAGGTCATAATCCACAACAATATGGCTCAAGTTTTTCTCAGACATGTTTCCAATGGGACACATCACTTTTCCCAAGACTTCCACTTGAAGTCTTCAAGTGCCCTACAAGAGCTACGACGAATGTCCTAGTATAGCTCTTTAATATCTGCCCTTTAGTGCTTAAATCAGATTACAAGTCCAATATGAATGTATGTACTTAACATTAAAATCATATTTGATATCTGGTAAACAGATGTGGAAATCTGTTATTGGTTGTCTTTCCAATAATGGGCCCAACCATGTTTTTTTTTCTTGTAGCACACACACACACACACACACACACAAAGTCACCTGTTAATTCCTTGTATGTTTCAGAGATATATCACATACACAACTCCTTATGCAAAATAGCTTTAGAAATCCAAATCAATGTGAAGGAAGCAAAAGCCTATACAGTAATCCTAGTCACCATCTAGACATTTAAACAAGTATGCCTTCTGATTTTATGTTGGTGTCCTAAGTTTTTTTCAGGTAATTGATTTCATGATATTGCAGCACACACACCCCCCTTAAGAAAAGCTAAAGTCCTGTTTCTAAGCAGGTATAGGAATACTAGTATTTACAAGAAAACAAACAGATTAATGTCCATGATGGCTGCCAACTATGGATCAAAGAAACTTAAGTTCAGCAGATTTAACATACAAATGCGGGAACTGTTAAATGACTGCAATGAGCTGCCCTGCCAATAAAGTCTCTGACCAAGCCGACTGGAGAAATCAGTCATCCTAGTCTGCTTGCTGGAAACAGAAAATGAAGGAAGCTGAATGTGCCCTGCACCCAGACGATGAGGAAGAGGGGAATCCATTTACACTTAACATCGCACACATGAGGCTAGAAAGAACTGTGGAAGACCTCCCTCCGAGAGCCAGATGATTACAGCCCCTCCGAATGTTGCCCCAGTACCCCCATTTGCTCCCGCGAGCCTGCACTCCCATTCCCAGAATGCTTCCTACCTGATCCGCGGTGACTGGCTCGTTGAGGCGGTGCTCGGCCGAGAGGTGGTGTCTGAGAAGCAGGGCTCGTTTGTAATTGCGGGTGCCTTTGCAGAGCTCGTCGTGCCCCACACCGCTGCCACCACCGGCCGTGGGGATGTCGGCCGAGACTGCCGCCGTGCACCAGGCGCAGGACATGAGGCCGGTCTCCTGGGAGTAGTGTAGCCATGGGAACTCCTTGAGCCAGGAGCCCTGGAAGGAGACGTGCAGCTTCTGCAGCAGGGACTTGGGCCTTGTAGCCAGCGAGAAGTGCTTGATGCTCTCCCCCTCCCCCGCGCCCACACTGCTGCCTTCTGCCTCGTCCCCCCCGTCGCCTCCCGACCGCCTGCTGCTACTGCAGCTGCCGCCCTCGGCGCCGCTGCCGTCACCCAGGCTGCCCCCCTCACCGTCCTCTTCGTCGTCGCTACTGTCGCTCAGGGAGCCCCCGTCCTGCACTAGCTCCTTCCCCTCCAACAGGCCCTCGGGCTCCAGGCCCTCGGCGCCCTCCAGCTCCATCTCCTCGTCTGCCCCCCGCCCATTGAAGTGTCGCCGCGGCCAGGCCGCCGCCTCGCAGCCATTGTTAGCGGCCGAGGAGCCAGGGAGGAGCCCCCCACCCCCGCGGAAGGCCAATGTCCTACGGTTCCGCTCGGCCAGCATGGGGCCGGCCGCGACCGCCGGGGAGGCTGCGTCTTGGGGGGGAAGCAACAGCAGCAGCTCCTTCCCCTCGGCGGCGGCGGCCTCCAGCTCCTCGGCCTCCAGCCCCTCCAGCTCCACTTCCTCCTCCGCCCCCCGCCCATTCAGTTGCTCGGGCTCTTGCCGGGCCCAGGCCTCGCCCGAACCGCCCCCATTGTTGCTGCTCGAGGGGCCGCCAGCCGCCGCCGCCGCAGCAGCAGCAGCTGCTGCCGCGGCGGCGGCGGAGACCAGGCCGCCCCCCCGGAACGCCAGCGTCCGACGGTTCATCTCGGCAAACATGGCGCGCGCGCGCCCCCCACCTCGCGCCCCCACCCAGCCACCCGGCTGCCCGCCTGGCGCTCACTAGCCCCCCTTGCTGCTGCTGCCGCCCGCTCAGAGGAAAGCGGGGCCCGGCCTCGACAAGAGAGAGAGAAACGGGGTAAGAGTCCAGCCCCTGCTCTGGCCTGGGTTGTTGTTGCCGCCGCCGCAGGCGTCCCACAATGGATCCGGCTCGGCAGCGCTTCTTCCGTCCCGACAGGCCTCGGCCCAGGTCGAATGGCAAATGAACAACGGACTGCGCCCACAATGCACCGGGGCAGCCACGGCGGGGGAGGGGGAAACACAGAGAGCGAGAGCGCGAGGGAACGGGGGCTGGGCGCGCGGGGGGAGCTGGAACAGCTGGTGAGTGTCAGGTTCTGGCGTGCGCCGCGCTTCCCCTCACAGCGCGACCCCCCCCCCAGCGCAACTGCCGCCCTCCCCAGCACCCCCTCCCTGCGCATCTGCCGCCCTCCACAGCACCCCCTCCCCGCTTCTTGCCCTTCCCCCTCAGCAGCAGCAGCAGCACCCCAGCCCAGAACGCGCACAACAGCGCTCCCTACCTGCCCCGTCCCAGCACCCCACCCAGAGCACCGCGCCCTCCTCTCGCAAGCACCCCCCCGCTGCCTGCCCCCCCCTAAGAGAGCGCTTCCTTCATGCTGCCATCGACAGCCGTGGGCCGCCCTCGGGGCTTCCATCCCCCCCCACCTCCCCAGGGTGGCCTATAAACCCCGAGTCTCGTGTTGTGTATTAGAAAGGCTGCCTGCAGGGCAGGGCCTGCTCCTTGCGGGCGATGGGAGCGGCGGCGGCGGCCGCCTCCGCTGTGCACTGTGCCAGGCTCCAGTAATTACTCTGAAATGCAGCGCCCCGAGTACCTGGCTGCTCGGCTTGTGAAATGGGAATTTAAATAAAAGGTCACACACGTGCTGCACTGACGAGATTATTATTGATACTGGTCTTGCATCACTCGCAGCCAGTTATAGACCTTCATGCATATTAGTGCCTTCAAGGCCTTCCTCGAAGCCTTCCCTTGGTCCAGTAACCTAAATCGGATGGGGAACCTTTTCGGCCTGGGGGCCACATAGTCTATCCTCCCCCCCCATCCCCTGGGCAGAAGGGATCTATCCTCCCCTGCCCCTCTCTCTGGGGCACAACAACACAGGTCCTTCCAGCCCAAGGCAATGCAGGTTCTTCTCTCTGGGGGGGGCAGCATAATTTTTCCTCCCCAGCTCCCAAAGCAGCCAGCATGGGTCCCGCCAATATGGGACCTGGGGAAGGAGGGCAGTCACTGAGGAGCCTTGGGAGAAGGGCTACAGTGGGGCAGTAAATCAGGACACAGCCCGAGGGAGTAGAAAGCTGAGCTGGGGTGGGCCCAAAGTGAGGGGCACAAGCCAGAAGTCTGGGGCCGGGAAACATGCTGTGTGATGTTTGTTGTCAGATCAGGCATATTCCATAGCAGAGATATACTATAAGGAATGATGAGCAATGTCCATTGGAGACAATGGGGGCAACACAAATGCCAAATGGAAATAATGAGGTTCTCTGAATGCCAATAGCCGTTAATGGGCAGTAAAGTAATACAATGGCAAAGAATCTCTAAAAGGAAGGAAGAATAGGGAGTGGGTGGAATGTCAAAGAAGGAGTAGAGAGGGTGTGTGTGTGTGTGTACTAAAAAGAACCAAGATAGACAGGAAGGAGGCCAAGAAGAGGTAGTGATGTGGGACTGGTTGGAATCGCAGCAAAGAGGCAACTGGGAGTAATTGTAATGACATGGAACTGGATAGAATGGCAAAGAAGCAGACACTGGCAGCAGCTGGAATGGTCAGGGGCTTGACCCAAACCCTTGTCATTCTTCATCTCTCTATGCCATTCCTCCTTGTCATTCCAATAACATCCTCTGTCCTTCACCACATTAGTCTACTCAGCTCATTATTCAAGGTGCTTCTGGTCATTCCTCCTATGATTCCAATAAGTTCTCATTATTCCACCACTTCTCTATGGCTTTCTCCCTGTCCTTCTATCCTGGCCCTTTTTGGCCATTTTTAGACAAGATGAACCCCCGCAGCTCCACCCGTCCCACGTGTATCCACACGCCCGTCTGAAGGGGGTGGTGGTGGGGCACGTGCTCCCGTGACCAATGCACCACCCACTCATGCCCGCTCGTGGAGCATCAGGGAAAAATCCAGGATGCTCTGTGCAGGGGCATGCAAATGTGTTCATGGGTAGGGGCACACTCCCATCCCTGGTCCATTTGAATTCCCCCCCCCCCCCCCAACATGCATGGACAGTCTGTGGCTGTCCCACACAGCGCACACAAACCCACTCTCCAGCTGTGCCCATTATCTCCCTCCCCGCCCCCCCCCCCTTTGGCTTTCCACCACTTTCTCACTCTCCCTTCCTTTTAGAACAACAAGGAGGTTGTTTTGGGGATGGGGGGTGGACATGGAATGTCAACGTACTGCATGAAATGATAAGGATGGAGTAAATAATAATTATTATTTTTATATAGCACCTCCCTCTCATGGCACTCAGAATGCTTCACATAGAACTATTTAACACAACTTTTTAATTCTCACAACAACCCTGTGAGGTAGATTAGGCTGAGAGAATATTGTGACTGGCCCAAGGTCACCCAGTGAGTTTCTTGCTAAGGTGAAACTTGAACCGGGCCCTCCTGCTACCTCCCAGTCCAGGTACTAGAATAAAAGAGGGAATGACGGGGAGCTGTGTGGAATGACAGGTAGAGGCTGGAATGATAGGGCTGGATTGGAATGATGGGTACTTGAATCCTGGATAGATATGAGTCCGCTGGGTGTGGCTGAAATGACAGGAAGCTGGGTAGAATGACAGGTGAGAGGCCATGGGGAGCGTCTGGAATGATGGATGCGAGACACTGGGAGCAGCTGAAATTACAGGAGGCTGGATGGAATGACATGTAAGAGACCACCAGGAGTGGCTGGAATGATGAGGGCTGGGTGAAATGAGAGGTACAAGACCACCAAGAGGGGTTTGATTGACGGTGGGCACATAGTGGCTGAAATGTTGGGGAATGATGGGCGTGACAATGCCAGGAGTGGCTGGAATGAAAAAGATCTGGGTGGAATAACAGGTGCCATTGGGAGGGGCTGAAATGATGAGGAACTGGGTGGAATGGTGGATGGGACAACATTGGGAGCAACTGAAATGACGGGGAGCTGGGTGAAATGATGGATACAAGGCAGTGAACACAGGTCCCTGACAGTAAGGCAGCAGGGTGGTACGATCAATCACATCTATTTATAGGCCAAAATACAGGGTGGTACTACATCCGTCTCCCTCCACTATTGTCTGCCTCCTGATTGTGTTTGCAGTCTGGAAAATTGGGTGCAATGTGCTATCCTCACCCTGCATGCTGCTCTCATCACAGATGCTTCTGTTCTTGGAAGCATTAGTGGGGGGCTCTGGCAAGTGTTCATGAGATTCCTGATTCTCCGTGTGTTTCAGCAGGGACTCTCATTTACTCTCACAGATATTGTGCAGGATGCAGCAGGCCACAGTCACAATTCAGGACAAGACTGATGTGAAAGATAGGTGGCAATGCCCTTTGGGAGTGAAAAGATTTCATTCCCCTCTCAAACCTCTCCTGCCTCCCCTATCCTCCTGGCCTGTACTCATAGATTCCCCATTTTTTTCTTAACACCCTTGTTTTTTCACAAGTTCCACATGCTGCCTCATTATTCTAGTCAATCCATTGTCAAATCACCCACCTCCTCATAGTACCCTCCCCCCATTCCTCCTGGATCCTTGTCATTCCATCTGCTCCCCACAGCGAGATGCTGGGGCCGTTGCTGGCTGGGGTTGTCAGTGCCTCCCTTTGGGAGGCTAAGATGTCGAACGCTCTTAAATCTGCGATTGTCCAGCCCTTGCTTAAGAAGCCATCTTTGGATGCTGACTCTCTGGCCAGCTATCAGCCTGTCTCTAATCTTCCCTTTTTAGGTAAGGTTATTGAATGGGTGGTTGCCTAACAGCTCCAGGCCCATCTTGATGCCATTGGATTTCTGAACCAGTTTCAGTCATGCTTTCGTCCTAGGTATGGCACGGAGACTGTTCTTGTGGCCAGTGATGTGGGTTTTCTGGAAAATGTTCCAATTCAGATTTTCTGGAAAATGTTCCAATGCCCTAAATCAACTGGAATTTGATTTAGCATGTTTATTTGACTTGCACTTAATAAACAAAATTCAAAAGAACATTGTATTAATTTCATTATTAAGCATGTATATAGCGCCAGCAGTGTACCTAGCATTTTACAATTGTTATTAATGGAGGCAGGTCCCTGCCCAGTGGACCTACAATCTAAGATGGACAAGGGTGAAGGGAACACAGGGAGAGACAGACAAACATATTCCCATTTTACAGATGAGGAGCTGAGGCTGAGAAGTTATGGCTGATCCAAGGCCACCCAGGGAGTTCATGGCTAGGGCAGGATTCAAACCCTGGCTTCCCAAGTCCAGCACCTTATCCGCTACACCACACTGGCTTTTTAAAAATTGGATAAGTTGAGAATGGTTACTAATAGACTATTGTTAGTGTCATCCAGGGGTGTGGCTACCATAGAGAGAGGGGGCACTGTGGAGTTCAGCAACCAGACTTTTGGGGGTGGAGTGGAGGGGCTTGCAAGCAAACTCAGCAGAGCTAGAAAACCTTCAGAGTGGGTGGGAGCAGGGCCAGTACCTTGCCCACCCCCATTCTGAAAAATTTCCAAGGGTGCACAGACCACCTGGAAAGGGCCCTGCCAAGAAGGAATTTTTCAGACTAGAGTGCTGATCCCACCCACTCTTAAAACTTCCTCCCTGGCAGAGTTGCTACTACTCAGGGGGAAGAGTCCCAGATACCATGTTATAACCAAATAAGACTGAGATTTTGACTCCTTCAGTTGCTAGACAGTCCTGGTTAGCCGTACTTCGCAGAATGGTCAGCTGGTCGTATTCGTTAGTACTCTGAATAATGCCAGAGCCAGCAGGTCTAATTTTATGTGCTGGATAAATATCTCAAAACTGTTTACAATAGCCAAACGTAGTTTAATTGAAATAATTTAGAGAAAAAATTCAGTAAAGTGCACTTAATGTGAATTAAATGTTCAAACAAATTCAAAGCTTTACTTTGAAATTATTATTATTATTTATTATTATTTTAATTAGGTATTGGTATCCATTCATTATGTTACTACTTCATTTTATTAAACAATGAATTTTTGGAACCAGAAAATTTTCCGGAAGAATATACAGAAAAGTTTTCAGAAATGTTTCCATGGAAAATTTTCCATTGAAAATGTTTGGCCCGACATCACTGCTGTGGCCTTGGTTGATGACCAGCACCTGGAGACTGACAAGGGAAATTCTACTCTGTTGATCTTGTTAGATCTTTCAGCAGCCTTTGATACCATTGATCACAAGGTGTTGTCGACATAATTGTGGGAACTGACGGGGTATGCACAGGACTGCTCTTGAGTGGTTCTGTTCCTTCCTGTCGGGGAGGTCACAGAGGCTGATTTTAGATGATACGGGCCTCCCTCTAACTACAGTCAATCGCCTGTGGTGGAGGAGAGGCCCGTAACATCTAATGGGGTTCTCGCCAGAAGTTCACCCCAGTGAACCTCTGGCGGGAATCTGATTAACCACGATTCCGGAGGTGAAGCCGGCCTCACCTCCAGAATCGTGATTAGTGCAACCACAATCCGGGATCGGCGGAACATAATGTCTGTTACCTCCGCCGGCCCGGATCGTGACCCAGGCCACGCTGCAGGATCGGGTGCAGCGGCCGGATTGGCCCGGAGGGAGGGCGGGTGGCCAGGGGAGCGTGGGAGGGAGGGGCTGTGCAGTCACGCCGTGTGGCCCCTCCCCGATCCCCTGTAGGAATCAGGCCGGCACGTCTCAAAGCCGGCCGGCCTCCTGTCAATTGTCTGAAACGGATCCCAGACCGTGGTTAGAGGCAGGCCCATATCGTCTAAAATCGCCCAGAGAGTGGCGATGGGCAATTGCTCATCATCCTCTTAGGACTTCCACTGTGGGGTCCCACAGGGTTCTGTTCTGTTTCCCCTCGTTTAACATGTATATGAGGCTGCTGGGTGAGTTTATTTGGAGATTTGGGGTGAAATGCCGCCATTATGCTGATGACACTCAACTCTACCTCTCTTTTTTTTATCTGACCGAAGCCCCACAGTTTCGGTGCTCACCTGATGCCTGGTTGCTGTCAGAGACTGGATGAGGATGAGTTGATTGAAGCTGAATCCTGACAAGACTGAGGTGATGATGGTTGGCCGGCCTTGTACCCTGGAGGGGATTGGGACTCCTGTTATTGATGGAGTCTGGCCCCCTCTGGTCA
>QEPC01009804.1:664941-678944 GCA_003113815.1 Sphenodon punctatus | reverse complement strand
GGTGGGGGGTGTCCCCCCTTCCACCCGCGCAGCCTGGGAGGGGGAGGGGGAAGGAATTCATTGATTTCAATGGGGACACAGCGCCCCATTGAAATCAATGAAATAAATCCGGTACCGGCATACCGGATTTAATCCAGGAATCTGGTTTTTAGAGAACCGGTAACCGGTAAATCCGGTAGCCGGTAACGGGCCCGGGGTCCCACCTCTAGTGTAAACTATGTTTCCTGATTTCTGGGATGCTATCTCGAAAGTCCCAGTTATGTCCCTTCTATGCCTGCCTGAGGGCCACATCCTATGCCTGCCTCGAAGCCACTACTGATTGGTCCTTTAAAGCTGGAAGCATGCAGTAATTGGCCAGTGAATGTCTCTGTCAATGTGTTAGGCTGTAGGAGGGAGGATGGGAAGCAAACTTTCTCCCCCTGTCATGCCAGGTGCCTGCCTCTGACTGGCACTGCATGTGCTGCTATTTATCTAAGTAATGGTCTTTAAGGGGACAACTTCAATTGCTTATAAAATTGGGTCCCTTTATAAAATTGTCCTGTCATTTGGCAGAGGTAACAGGGAAGGTATGTGATACATTCCTGTCAATTGTCTTGTAAACAGTATGGAATATAAAAATGTTACAGCTGGAAATGTATTTTCAGGTTAATGTCTTATACCATCAGGACCCTGTATCCAATCTTTCTGAAAATTGGCATGAGTGTTAAGCTTGTGGAGAGACATATTAGTCACAGGTTTCATGCAAATTAGATGGAGAATAAAGAAGTTGTATCCATGAATGTGTATGGAGCTTTTCTTAAAATCACAACGTTCAATTGCTTCTATAATTGGTTCCCTTTATCTAATCATTTCAGAATTTGGAACACATAGTGCTCACCATTGGGGGTATAATCTCCCCAAGTTTCATTAGAATTGAATAAGAGTAAAAAAAGGTTATAGCCAGAAATATGTGTTCATTTTTTTCCCTTTATTTCAAAAACAAAAAGACCTTTTCATTTCTATTTTCATTATTATTATTTGTTGTTTTTGTTATTGCAATAATGATTATGAAAATGACATTTTTTGTTATTGTTATTGTAATAACGAAAATGACATGCACATCCCTACTAGAAACCCCTTTCTAGCACTGCTGAACAAGCAGGATCTTGGCAGGTACAGTGGCCTGCAGCGGAAGCCTGCAGAGAGGACTTCTGTTGGCATAGCGATAAGCAGTGGAAGCCAGCAGACAAGCAGCTTGGGGACAAGGACAGGGGTGGTGGGGTCTCACTGTAGCTGCTAGTGGACTACTAGGTATATGAACATGATTCATCCCCATTCTGGACAAGAGTTTAGCTTTAAGCTTTGGTGCCACATACTAAAAAAAAGCTGGGTCAGTTGAAAAAGAGAGGTACAGCTGAGTATCATCAGCATACTGGCGACACCGCACCCTGAACCCTCTCACGACCTCCCCCAAGGGCTGCATGTATACATTAAATAATAACGAAGACAGAATAGAACCCTGCGGAATGTCGCATGCTAAGGCACGGGGGCGTGATTTCTCATCCCCCAGCACCACCTGCTGGCTTCTCCCCAAGAGAAATGAACGGAACCATTCAAGAACAGTCCTGCCCAGACCCCCCCAGGTCACGCAGCCGCCTCAACAGCAACCCATGGTCCACGGTATCAAAAGCGGCCGAGAGATCTAGCAGGATGAGAAATGTTGAACATTCTGCATCCATCTCCCGGTGGAGGTCGTTTACCAAGGCCACCGACGCCATCTCAGTGCCATAGCCAGGGCAGAACCCAGATTGAAAAGGATCTAGGAAACTAATGCCATCCAGATGCACCTGGAGCTGGACTGCCACCGCCCGCTCAATAACCTTCCCTAAAAAGGGAAGGTTAGAGACAGGTCGGTAACTGGCGAGCGCACCCACGTCCAACGATGTTTTTTTCAGCAGGGGGCGCACCACAGCCTCCTTGAGGCAGGGCGACAATCTCCCCTGCTGCAAAGACGCATTGACTACCCTTGCCAGCACCATCCCCAACGTCTCCCTGGAAGCTTTTACCAACCAAGACGGGCATGGGTCAAGTTCACAACAGGTGGCCCTCACAGACCCCAAGACATCCGCCGCATCAGCCGGCGTCACTTCCTGAAAGTCCCCACACAAAGCTGGACCAGACGGGACCTCCGTCCCCTTGCGCTTTTCCCCTACTGCCCCTAATCCGGTGTCAAAGTCGGTCTGAATCCGAGCAATCTTGTCTGCGAAGTAGTTGACAAACTCATCACAGCGGGCTTGGGACAAATCCCCATCCAGGCGGAGGGAGGCTGGACTAACCAGCCCCCGCACTACCCGGAACAGCTCCGCCGGACACAACTTCACAGACGCTATGAGGACAGCAAGGAATTCCTTCCTTGCTGTCCTCACAGCCTCAACATAGGCCCGCAAATGGGCCCTATGGAGAAGTCAGTCGGAGTCAGATCGAGTTCGACGTCAGCGTCGCTCTAGCCTCCTGCCTACACGTTTCTTACACCACAGCCCCTCAGTAAACCAAGGGGTCCTGCGGTGACGAGACCGAGGCAGAGGGCGTCTCGGAGCCACCCTGTCAATGGCTTCCTCCAGCAAGCTGTTCCAATGCTGGACCAGCTCATCCACAGAGTGACCGTCCAAGTCCAAGGTTAACTCCCTCAGGACCTCTTGGAACCACTGGGGTTCCATCAGCCTCCGAGGGCGGACCATCCTAACTGGTCCTTTCCCCTTCTGGAGAGGGTGCGCTAGAAGACTGGCCTGAAGGAGATAATTGTCCGTCCAGGACAAGGGCACCGCTATAACCTCCCCCACAACTGGACCCCCCCCACCTCAAGGCCAGAACCGAAGATCAGGTCGAGGGTATGCCCCCCCACGTGGGTTGGGCAGATAACCTCCTGGGGCAAATTCATGGTTGTCATGGTGGCCATGAATTCTCGCTCCACCCCGACAAGGCTGGGATCGGCGTGGACGTTGAAGTCCCCCAGAACCAAAGTCCTAGAGGAGCCCAACACCACTCCCAAGGCAAATTGAAGAAAAAGAAATAAAGGAAGCTATTAAAAAATTACCTAATAACAAGGTGGCAGGGCTGGATGGGTATTTGGCAGAAATTTATAAAACTTTTCTTAGTAGTTTAAGCCCAATTTTAGTGAGGGTTTACAATGCCTTTTTAAGACTTCAGACAATGCCGAACTCATTTTATGATGCAAACATAATACTTTTCCCAAAAATAGGTAAGAACATCGAACTGTGCAGTGGATACCGGCCAATCTCACTGATCAATACCAATGCAAAAATATTCACCAAAATTTTAGCGGCTAGGTTGATGATGATTATTCCAGACATAATCAATCCAGACCAGACTGGATTTATTCCAGGCAGACTTGGCATTGACAATATAAGAAAAATAATTGACATCATAGCACACATAAAACACAGAAAGACCCCTGCCGCCATAATATCCCTTGATGCGGAGAAGGTCTTTGACATGGTAGAACACAAATTTTTACTTGAAACTATGAGAAGACTAGGAATTGAAGGCCAGTTTCTCCAATGGGTAGATTTACTATATAAAACACCAAGGGCCAAGATCATTTTCGAGGGTAAAACATCAGATGGAATTAGTTTAACTAGAGGTACCAGACAGGGATGTCCCCTTTCCCCTCTATTATTTAATATAGCAATAGAGCCACTAGCAATTGCCATTAGAGCGCAGCAACAAATCAAGGGAGTGAAAATACAAGAAGTAGAATATAAACTAGCTATGTACACAGATGATATGATGTTGTGCCTGTCTGATCTGCCATGTTCAGTCCTCAAACTACTAGAAATCATTGAACAGTTTGGGATGGTCTCTGGATACAAGGTGAATATAGATAAATCACAAATGTTATTGTTTAATGAGGAAAAGTTAACAGAAAGAGAAAAGCTACGCTCAACTCCATTTAAGGTCCAAAGCAGTAGCATCAAATATTTGGGCATAAGTATCCCTTAAAAATGGAAGGAATTGTACAGACTAAACTTTGCTCCACTTCTGGAAGTGATCAAAGCTAAGGAGGAGGAGTGGAAAAAGATACAAATCTCATGGATTGGTAGAACAAACCTAATTAAGATGGCATTGCTTCCAAAACTTTTGTACACATCATTTGCTTTGTGGATTAAGGTCCCAAAGGAATATTTTGGCATAGTTAACAAAATAATAGCCAGGGTAATCTGGCAAAGGAAAAAACCACGTATTAGGAGAGCAATTCTGTATACAAGTAAGGAGAAAGGGGGATTAAATATGCCAGATATTAAAATATATCATTGGGCCTCTGCCCTCTGGGGAATTAAGATATGGTATCATAATGATACATTTCCGAATTGGATTGAAATTGAAAAAGAGTTTTGTATGGTAAACATTCAACTTCACTAATCTACTCACTGATGGTCAACCTCTACAGGTTCAAAAGGGAATGGAACATCCATTCGTGTGATATGCCCTACAAATATGGGAAGCTAGCTTTAAAGAAGTGGGAATATTAAAAGACAAATCCCCTTATACACCCATATTTGGGGACTGGACTAGAGCTGCGGGCATCCCGGATACTATTAAAAAACAATGAGGGGGGGGGAAAGGCCTCAAGTGGGTCTCACATTTGTATGTGGGACAGGATATACTAACTCTGGATACTATACAGCAGAAAATCGGTGTAAATGTAGGGTTTATGGTATATGCAAAAATTAAAAACAAGTTTAACCACAGATTAAGCAAATCCCATTATGCAAGACTCCCCCATGACCTAGAAAGAGTGATATATGGAGATGCCCTACAATTGCATGTTCTGTCTAGGATATATAGAATATTACATAAAATGGTTAACTTACCTGATGCTGGGTATGTGGCAGCATGGGAGGTGGACCTGCAAAAGAAAATAGAAACTAAGGAGATGGAGTCAATATGGCAAATTATGCATAAGTCATCTAGATCAGTATCAGTTTTGGAACCACAGATAAAGACGGTATATAGAATATATCTTACCCCACAGAGACTGCATACAATGAATGAGCAATACCCTTCGAGGTGCTGGCAGGTCTGTTCGGAAGTGGGGACATGGATGCCTTGCTGGTGGACGTGTCCGCATATACAAAATTTCTGGGTAGAGATTGGCCGTATCTCAGCCAGATTGCCCAAATAGATATCCCACTACAACCGGAAGTTGCGTTGTTGGGTGTCTTTCCAGAAGTAAAATTTATAAAGGAGAGAAAAATGGCATGCCAACAACTTCAGTTAGCAGCAATCTATACTATCATGTGCAACTGGAAATCGACTACTAAGCCATCTATTAAAAAATGGAAACAAAGACTTTGGTTGACACTTACCATGGAGCGGATCCAGGCAGAACTGCAGATGGATTTGGAAGGCTTCTACACTGTGTGGAATCATATATGGGACATAATCCAACAAGACTTTGATCCAAATGAAAAAAGAATATCACTATGTTTAACAAAAATCTGATTTAGTTATTGCATAGGGATTTATGCAGAGATGGGACCGATGCTGTAACCTTAGGTCCCTCAAAATAATCCTGAAGGTTTATATGCTATAACTTTGGAAAAACAATAAAGAGAATTTTAAAAAACAAACAAACGACTGTGATAACACAGCTAAACGAATACTGCATGTGGTTGCTTGCCAATTTTTTGCATGAAAAGGACAGAGAATAAGAATAAGCCATCTTGTATCGACAAGCCCTTACTCTGCTTTTTCTGGCCTTGATTTATCTGTGCTTGATAGTACCTAGAAAGCAGCTGTCAGAACCCCTAAATAACTCCCTTGGCTTAAGGAGAATCCTCCAGAGCACAGAACGGTCAGTATATCCTCTTCCCCCAGAGTAGGACACTCTAACTCTACGGGTAGTGTCATAGTGTTCCAGCACCTCGTACGCCACAACAGTGCATCAGGCCCTTCTTGGTGTATGTGCCAGCCTGTGTTTTAATACATGAATGAATCTGGCCTTCACTCAGGGAGGACAATGTCTTCCTTTACCACAAGCACTATCGCAAGCACAGTTAATCCTCTTCCTCCTTCCTTGTTTCAGATTCTTGCACTTTTAAAAATCGATCTTCATTAGACACAAATTCATGTGTTTCTGTCTTATTTACCCACCTCATGTAATCAAATTGTGGCCTTTCCTGCTCGGAGAAAAATGTCCACATACTCATTGCTTCCAAAGAACTTTTGCTCAGTATCTTCTATTCCTTTTCTCTCAAGGCATATTTACACAGTTAGTAAGTGGGTCATCTAACCCACCTTTCAGGGTGTGAAATGAATTTAATTCAGCTTGCCAATCTGCAATCACTCTTTGCATACACCCACATAGATTATTAATTTATTATTATTATTATAAGCATTTATATAGCACAAGCAATGTACTTGGTACTTTACAGAAAATAAGATAGACAAGGTCCCTGCCTGAGAGCTTACAATCTAAAGATTAAAATGCATTTTTCAAGTTAAATGTAACCCTGAAAAGGTTAAGTAAAGAGGCAGTTAAAACAGATTAAAAGTACCAGTCTTGCACTTTTAACCCCTGCCACAATCCTAAACAGCAGAACCCCTGGCACACTGCTATGTGTAGTATTACTGGCTTCCAGACTCCCCCCACCCCCACCCCCAAATCCTACTCTACCAGTAGTGTACAGTTCAGTATTCAATCCTATGGGCAGAAGCCTCACAGTTCCACCTGGCAGTCCAGTGCTCTGTCCTTGTAGCTCCTGGTCCTAAGCCTCCAGGCAGGTTAGCTTCTCCCTCAGAACCTCCAGCCTAGGCTCTGTATCCGGATCTTACACAGGGTGCTCTCTCACATTACTTGGCTTCTGCGATCACAAATGCGGCTCTGTTATTGCAGGAATTCATGCACGTGAGAATGTGCTATTCTGCTTTTATGCCATGAGAACACCTGTCCTTGTAAGAGCTACATTTGGGGACCCGGTCATGTACAAATGTTCTCACAGCATAAAAACAGAATAGTGCACTCTCACATGCACTAATTCCCACGATGACACAGCCGCAGTTGCGCAAGCCCCCCTCAACCCCAGGAAAGTGCTCTCAGTCCCCACCGAGTCTGAGGTTGGGCTGCTTAAATAGGCAGCTTTCTAGCTCTTAGGCACAGTCCCAATTAGCCCTCAGCCAGGTCAGTGTACCTCCTTTCCTCCATAGACTCACATTCAGCCTGTTTCCACAGCTAAGCAGTATAGCTGGCTGCTCCCTGTAGCCCTGCTACACTGACATTTCACAAACTGTGGTGGGGGACATTAAGGTATACACTACTGGCTGAAGAATGTGCTAATTCAATGACTCCCCTTATCAGCTCTTACTGACAAAGCTTATAGGATGGTCTGACAGGAATTAAAACTGTTTCTGTGTCACACAGCAGGGACCGTGATGAATGGTATAGCAGTAGCATCTTGTGCCCTCCTCTAGGATGAATCATAGTTCTAGTGCAAAGAGATTACTCAGTGCTCAGTGATGTAAAATGCTCTGTGCCATGCCGAACTAGGACCAGTTCTTACATGGTCTTTCTAGATTTGTCAAGAAAATTGTCTCCCTGAACTTTATCTGATGGGCACTTGGCTCTGCTCTAGGCAAAATGCCTCAGTTCTCAAATAGCACCCTGTTGGCACACTTCAGCTCCATCGCTGCTGCAAGGCAGCATATAGTGTGAATGCATAAATCATTATGCCCAGTGAAACAGTAGAAAAACAATGGCATAGAAAAATGAGTAGGTAGCAGGAACCAGGTAACATGGATTGATCAAACTAAAGCTGCAGCTGGGCTCTTGGCATAAATCAATTCACGTAGCAAACATCCTCTCTGCCTTCGCCACCCGGTATACCTGGGGGACTTTGAGTTGGGCACCCCCGGCTGACCGCAAGGGCCGTGAAATGCCCCGAGGCGGTGTCACAGGTAAACAGGACCCAAGCCGTTTAGGGCTTTATAGGTCATAACCAACACCTTGAATTGGACCCGGAAGACAATAGGTAGCCAGTGCCAAGTACGGAGCACAGGTGTAAATGTGCGCGCGGCGGCCCGTCCCCATTAGGAGGCGGGTTGCTGGATTCTGCACCAGCTGCAACCTCCGGACTGTCGTCAAGGGTAGCCCCATGTAGAGCGCGTTACAGTAATCCAGTCAAGAGGTAATGAAAGGATGGATGATGGTGGCCAGATCCAAGTCGGAGACATACGACCGCAGCCGTCACATCAGATACAATTGGCGAAATGTTCCCCTCACCACAGCTTCCGCCTGACAATCCAGGCGGAGCTGCAGGTTGAGGAGCACCCCCAGACTACGAACCTGAGAGGTCAGAGGGGGGCAGACCCCGCCAATGATGGAAGCCACCACCCCCTCAGCCCTACCCACCATCACCACCTCCGTCTTGTCAGAATTCAGCCTCAGACAGTTCGTCCTCATCCAGTCCCCCACAGCTGCCAGGCACCAGGTAAGCACCAGACTTCCGGGCCTGGGTCTCCAGAAAACAATAGGTAGAGTTGTGTATCATCGGCGTACTGATGACATCGCATGCAGAACCCTCTCATGACCTTTCCCAAAGGTTGCATATTCATGTTGAATAGGAGAGGGGACAGAATAGAACCCTGCAGGACTCCACACGTGAGATTCTGGTGAGATGACATACATTCCTCAAGAACCACCCGCTGAGTTCTCCCTGCCAGGAATGAGCGGAACCATTCAAGAACAATTCCACTCACCCCAGCCCAGTCTCGCAGCCTTGCCACCAACATCTCATGATCAACGGTATCAAATGCTGCCGAAAGATCCGGTAAGATCATAATTGAGGCTCTGCTCTGATTCAATTCATGGCGCAGATCGACCAAGGCCACAAGTGCAGTCTCCGTGCCAAACCCGGGGCAAAAACCAGACTGCAAGGGATCAAGAAAACCGACCTGGTCCAGATGCCCCTGTAACTGTTGGGCCACCACCTGCTCAATAACCTTCCCTAAAAAGGGAAGGTTAGAGACTGGCCGATAACTGGCGAGGGAGTCAACATCCAAAGATGGCTTCTTGAGCAGAGGCCGCACCACTGCCTCTTTGAGACGGCTCGGCACCCTGTCCTCCCTAAGGGAGGCATTGACCACCCCCGCCAGCAACGGCCCTAATGTCTCCCGGCTGACCTTCATCAGCCAGGACGGGCATGGATCTAATTCACAACATGTGGCCCGAATCATCCCAAGGACATCCGCTGCGTCAGCGGGCGACACCCACTGAAACTGATCCCACAACAACAGACATGACGGGGCTCCCTGTACCTCTGATTTGCCCACTGTCATAAGTACAGCATTGATATCATGGTGAATCGGGGCCATTTTATCCACAAAAAGTCAGCAAACATGTCACAGCGGGCACTGGAAAATTGCAGTTCGAGGTGGAGAGAGGCCGGACTGACCAGCCTCTGCACCACCCGGAAAAGTTCTGCTGGACGTGACTTTACAGACGCAATGAGGGCAGCAAAGAACTCTTTCTTTGCTGCCCGCACTGTAACACCATAAGCTCTTAAACTAGCTAATGCTGTAATCGGTCAGCTTCAGTATGAGTACCACCATCCATCCTGCTTCATTCGGCACAGGTCCTCTGTGAATCATGGCGACCCCCGCCATCAGCTCTCTGGAAGCGGACACTTTGGAGCCTTTCGGTTGATAGCCTCAGCCAACAAGCTGTCCCAGAAGGCAACGAGGTCATTGAGTGAGCGATCATCAAGGTTGGAAGGCATTTCCCCTAGAGTATTCCGGAACCTCTCTGGTTCCATAAGTCTCCGGGGGCGGACCCAACGGTCCTGCACCTTTCCGGGAGCAGACATGCGCCAGGAGACTGGTCCGGAGAAGGTAATGATCCATCCATGACAGGGGTAAAAGTATTACACCCCCTACCACTGGATCCCCGCCTCAAGGCCGGTGCAGAACATCAGATCAAGGGTATGTCCCCCCTCATGTGTCGGGCCCTTAACCCTCTAAGACAGTCCCATGGTTGTCACGGCGTCCATGAACTCACGCTTTGCACCCCCTAAATTGGCATCGGTGTGGATATTGAGATCCCCCAAGACCAAGGTCTTTGGGAATCATGAGACCACCTCCGATACCAATTCCGCTAGAGCGTGTAGGTATGCTACGGTACAGGTAGGTGCTCAGTATACCAAAAGCAGCCCTAATCTGTCTCCTGCCAAATCGATCACAAGGTGGACCCCCTCCATGCCCAAGATGGTCTGCACAGGATACCGCCTCACAGACCAAGAGTCCCTAAAAACAAGAGCTACACCGCCCCTCTGCCCCTCTGATCTGGAATGGTGCTGCACAGAGTACCCGGCTGGAACAAGTTCAGCCAATATGGCAGTCCCACTGCCATCTCTCCATCCAGTATTCCCTGCAACCCTCAATGGTGGTGTCCCTGTGGTGGGTGGCACACTGCCACAGGAAACACTGCTGCCCCTCAGCAAGACCCTGGATGGCGTCCAGGATTTCATCTGCCCGATGCCTGGCCTCATCCATTCACTCTTGGGCCAGATCCTCTGTGCACCACCAGGTCTGTGCCCATAGCGGACGGGTCTGTTGGGCGCTCGTGAATGGTCTTGCCCATGCAGGCAGCCCTCCCACCCATATTTTTTTATTATTATTATTATGAGCCTGTAGCACGAGGGAAAGGACAGCCGTTGATTGGGGCCACCTCATTCCCGCCTTCCTGACCCAGTGTTTTAGCCCTGGCCATTGTGCCTGTTGCCTCGGTGCCCACTGTCATCTCTGCCCTATATGTCCGCCTGCTCAACATGCAAGCCCCCACCAGCCTGACATTGTGCTCCACACCTGTTTGCCATGCCTATTGTCTCCAGATGGTGCCTCTGTGTCCCAGGGCTCCTCAGGTTCCTCCCCCTCACTGTCCGGGCCACCTGTGAACATAGCAAGGAATGACATCCACGTTGGTGACTGGCATTATCTGACTGCTCCATCCTATGGATGGGTCACCTAGCCCTCTGCTTCCCTTTGGTGCATTCACTTAGGGTTCTGTGTACCCTCCACCTCCACTTGTTCTTGGTGCAAGTGCTGGCTCAAGGGGGTAGGCCTGGAGGGTCCTGAGGATGGTGTCTGAGCCCTTGGGAGTCAGAGGCTGGCTTGGCTTGGGGGTCAGGGGCATGGCCGGGCACAGTAGGCTGTGTCCCTGAGGGTCCAGCCTCCTCAGAATGGGGGTGGGGGGGATGCTAGCAGGTTGAGCGGGTGCACCATGGAGCAGCGACAGGGGAGGGGTGTCCAGCATGAGGCGTCCCTAGGTGAGGCCAGAGCTGGCAAGGTGCAGTGCTACAATGGGCCCATCCATGCACAGGAACGTATCCAGAAAGCCAATGTAGCACTTTGTCTGGCACCTGTACTTAGACCCAACTCAAGATTGTTGTTGTTAACTTCCTTGTATCTCTCCCTTAGGTCTTCGGTACGCTGCTGGCACTGGCTCATGTCCCGAAGGTAGCCAAGCTCTGCCATCCAGGTGGCAATCCACTGGAACCCTGCTTACCTGCCTGGGCCCTCCTTACCTGCGGGACTGCCTCATGCTCCAGGTTGTGGTGTGACCTCTGCTGTCAGCCAGGGACACCTGACTCGAGGTCCCCTGGGTGGCTACGATGGAGAGGGCGCTCTCTGTAGCAGCCCCTAGGCTGTGGAATTTCCTCCTGATGTAGGCCCACCTGACCCCTGACTTTCCCTCTTTCGAAAGACAATGTAAGACCTGGTTCCACCAGGCCTGTGGTGAGGGAGTCAGGTGTGGGGGGAGGGTTGGTTCACCTTGTGTTTTTATTGTTTTATGTTGTTTTATGAGATTTTATGTGTTTTAACTTATTGTGAGCTGCTCTGAGTTGCCTGTGTGCACGTGTAGCGGAATAAAAATATAAGGAAATAAACAAACAAACAACCGCTCATTCCTGTGCATCCTGCACAGGTCAAACTGGACCTCGGTGTCCCCCTAGAGGCCAATGAATGCCTTGTCTTCTCCTCGCTCCACATGAGTCTCTTCTGGTAGGCGGCTCAGCATGGCACTCCCCCACAATGATGTCCCTGCACCAGTGGTGCTGGTGAATGCATGTGAACTTAGTGAGAGACACGCACCACATACAACTTGTGCATACCATGGGATGGCTGCCGTTCCCCTCTCCCCCAGGTGTGCTGACTTACTGGTTTGGCCTGCCTGTTCTCCTGCTCCATGTTACCCTTTGGCTGGTGCTCTCTTGCTTCGGTGTTGGACAGGCATTGGGAACAAGCTGCTGTACAGACTGGGGACTCCCAGTGCGGTCTTGCCTTTGCTGCCCATTCCCTTTAAGAGTGCCAAGGCCATCTTGTGGGAAGGGGTGTTGCGGTGTGTGGCTCCATTGACAACTCTGGGCTTTTCACCCACAGCTCTCTGGTCCTGGTAGACCTCACTCCACGGTGAAGCTAGGTGAGGCCGAACAAACAGGATGGCACACAGACTGCGGAGACAGACACAGAGACTGCGCTTGTGGCCTTGGTCAACAACCTTCACCGTGATTTAAATCAGGGTCGATTGACCCTGCTAATTTTGTTAGATCTGTCGGCTGCTTTTGATACCATTGACCATGAGATATTTGTGACTCACCTGTGGGATCGCGCTGGTGTGGGCGGGATCGTCCTTGACTAGTTCCGTTCTTTCCTAGCTGGGAGGACTCAGTATGTGGTGCTCGGGGATTGTTCTTCATCTCCACGGGACCTCACGTGTGGTGTCCCACAAAGTTCTATTCCGTTCCCGCTCTTGTTCAATGTGTATATGCAGCCACTCGGTGAGGTCATGAGATGGTATGGGGTGCAGTGTCATCAATATGCTGATGACACCCAACTCTACCTCTCATTTTCATCTGCCCCAGACCCGACAGTCTCGGTGCTTATCTGATGTCTGGCGGCTGTTGGGAATTGGATGAGGGCAAGCTGACTGAAGTGTGTAAAACCTGGCTGTTCCACCTGGCTTTTGGTGAGGAAGATGGGGTACAGGGTGGGCTGGAGTTGCTTCTGTGCCTTCTCTCTCTCTCTCTCTCTTTTTTTTTAATTGAGGCTCAGCATTACATATATATCTTTTATACAATTTTGTTGTTGTTTGACTCTAGCCTTGTGAACAAAATAAGCTAGTTGTAGCGAGGTCAGAGGATCTTCTGCTTGTGGCCAGACTAGTTTAACCAGTGGCGGCTGGCTCCCCAGGAAATTTGGGGCACTGCCCCCCAAGCGCCGAGGACCTGCCGCCGCTGTTGCAAGAAAAACAAAAACAAAAAACGCGCGGCTGCTTTTGACAGCGCCGCAGCAGCCTCTGACTTTGCTTCAGGCTGCTGCTGCGGCGCTGTCAGTTCTTACTTCCGGGATCCACTCCTCAGGAGTGGATCCCAGAAGGGTCAAAAAAGCTAAGCCCAGTCACGTTTTCCATTGAAAACCACGATTTGGGCAGCTGAGCTCCTCTGTCCACAGCACATATAGGACATGCTGTGGAGGTAGGAGCTAGGCTTTCCATTGTACTCAATGGGCACAAGGAAAGGTCTCACCAGGGCACTTGTTGAAAGCGCCCTGGCGAGATGTCTTGGGCCGGGCGCCTGAGGCAGGGAGCAGTGCGCATGCGCGCTTGTTCCTGCCTCACATGGCTGCCGGCACACTGTTGGAGAGCTCACAGCTCTCCAACTGCACACCGCCAGGCCAGCCATTTCCCTGCCGCTGCCCCTTGCGGCTCCCCTCCAATCTGCTGCTCAGAGCGGCAGTGGGGTGGGGTGGGGAGCGGCGAGTGGCAAGGCAGGGAAGGATTTTTTAAATTTGTTTTTAAAAAATTTAAATTGCTTGCACGTCCTGGCTCCACAGAGGAGAGCAGGACATACGGGCAATTTAAAAAAAATTCCTAAAGTTCCCCCACCTCCTGCCTGCAGTCCAGCACAACAGCGAGCGAACACGCTGGAGCCAGCAGGTAAGAAGATGTCCCA
>QEPC01009804.1:646752-659262 GCA_003113815.1 Sphenodon punctatus | reverse complement strand
GGGGTGGGGAACACCGTAGGGGTGGCATGCAGGGTGGGGAGGAAAAGCCTAGGGGTGGGTGCGGGGTGGGGAACAGGCTCAGCCTAGGGGGAGGATGCGGGTGGTGGTGGAGGGGGTTGGAGGAGGTCGGGTATAGGGTGGGGGAGGGAGGGATCAGTCAGTCTTACCTGTTAGTCTGACTGCTCCTTCCTTCTCCTTCGGTGCCCGGCGGTCCTCCTAGGCGTAGGCGGGGGAGTTTAGTTTTGTGTTTTTTTAAATTGCCCACGTGTCCCTGCGCACGGAGCCAGGACGCGCAGTCAATTTAAACGCAAAAAACAAAAAACAGTGCAGCAGTTGCCGCTGCCATTGCTGCTTCCCCCGCCCCCCGCTCTGAGTGGCGAGCGGCAATGGCAGCGGTAGCGGTAACTGGCACAGAGCTGAGACTTCTCTCGGGGACTGACTCAGGCAGGGAGGAAGCGCGCATGCATGCTTCCTCCCTTCTCAGTCCCCCGAGTCAAGCTATCTCGCCACTGGACGGTCAGAGCGACCACCCTGGTGAGATCTTCCATTGCGCCCATTGAGTGCAATGGAAAGGCTTTGCCCCTCCCTCCACAGCACGTCCCATGCGTGCTGCGGATGGAGTTCAGCCGTCCAAATTGCGTTTTCCATAGGAAAACGCTTTGGGCGGCTGAGCAGCTGAGCCCTTTTTGTCCCTTTGGGGACCCACTCCCAGCGTGTGTGGGTCCCTGAAGGGAGAAGAACACAGTGACAGCTACAGCAGCTCAGAGGCTGCTGTAGCTGTCATAAGTGGCAGCGTTGTTTTTTTGTTTGTTTTTTTAAAGAAAAACAGTCGGTGGCCCCTGCAGTGCTTTGGAGGGGCACTGCCCCAAATTTCCTGAAGGGGGAGCCACCGCTGCCTATCACTTTGTGGATGTCCTCATCTCTGCTCCTTTACCCTGGGCTCAGTCTTTCAGTGCTTGAGGGCAAAGACTGGATGCAGGGGGCAGGTCCAGGAAATGGAAAGGGCCAAATAAGAACCAGCCATGGGCTGCATTTGGTCCCCAGGCCTAAGGTTCCCCACTCCTGGAATAGGTGTACTGTCACAGAGCGCACCAGCGCTACTGGTCATTTCATGCCCTTTCTCTTGCTGCTCATAGTGGGGTGGAGCGTGAAGGCACATAGTGGGCTCATAGTGGGGTGAGGCACAGCAGCTCCCCCAAATAATCCCCACTCTAGTATAGCAGCAGACCAGGCAGTGCTGAACACAGAAAGATTTACTGACGTGAGGGCTGGGGAGCTTATTCAATGAGACAGAGAGAACTGGCAGCAGAAGTAGCCCCTCTCCTCCTCCTCCTCCTCCTCCCCAAGCCCCCCAATCTCCCCACAATAATCCCCCATCTGGGGCGACAACAGATGGTGTGTAACACATAGAGAGATTCAGAGACGCGAGGAGCTGATTTGATGAGACAGCGAGAGAAGAGAGCTAGCAGGGACCAGTAGCCCTCCCCTAAACAATTCCCTCCTCCTCCTCCACAAATGATCCCCAGTCTGGAGTGACAATAGTTTAACAGAGAGAGAGAGAGAGGGAACAGAATATGTTACACTTAGCTCTGAATTGCTGACAGAGAGAAGCAGCAGCAGCCATGCCTCTGTAGCACTGGCATTGCCAATGAAGCAATCCTTTTAAAGCTGGACAAGTTAAAAGAAAAAGAAAGCACAGTCAGATCAGCCAGCAAGTGTCTCTGGAACAAATCAGTCCATCCAGCTACCCTGCTCTCTCCTATCCAAGACCAGACAAAGGAACATGTTCTTCACAACCGAGTTCAGCCGTATATAGATTACAACTAAAACAAACAAAACAGACAAATAATAAATAAATAAATAAATAAAAATTTCCCTCAAATTGAATTGTCCAATTCTGAGAGTTTTCTTCCCTCCCTCCCACGCTTGACTGGCATTTAGATAAAGCCAAAAGCTTATTCAGGGATTTGTTCATGCCATTATTTCCCCATCTTCCCTCCTGCTCTGCTCCCTCCCGTCACCTCCTCTCTCTCTCCTCCCCTTCTTGCTCCACGGGACTGTTGCTGTTCTTCTTGTCAGTGTGTATTTTAAAAACAGTGTGCTTTTGCAGAGTGCCAGTCAGCCAAGCCCCTGACACCTAAGCTGAATATAGCAGTGTGCTTTTTTGGATGTCAGATCCAAAACTTGAATTGTGTTCTTATCCAAACCCAAATGCACAGACCTAGTCAAAATCTACCCTTAATTGCTCTGTGCCTCAGTTTACTTATCTGTAAAATGGAAATGATGCCTTCTTTTGCAAGGCATTTAAAAGCCTGGCCAAGGGTGATGTTGATAATTATTTAGAGCTATTCAAATGGATGGTTCTCATTCTAAAAGCTGCACGTTAAAAATGCTATTGACTTTTTATTTGTTATTACAGTATTAATGTAAACCAGGATTAACTCCACATGTGTCAGTGGAGTTACACTATTAAAAAACTGGTGTACATGAGTACAAAAGGAACACCCTAAAGGTGCTATCTGATTGCCCTTCTCAAGGACACAAAGCCCCAGACACATTGTAGAAAACACCAAAAATGATCTCCATCTGCAGATTTCTCAGTCCTTTATATCCTCCTCTGAAAGAGAGTGAAGTCAACAGTCATTATCTTCATGTCTCCATTTTACACTCTTGATACCTTGCTATTTTGTTACACAGCGTTTTCAGAGTTCTTAAACTGTTTGAGGCTTGTCCACTGACTTGCATTCGGTCACTTGCTTATATGCTCTTTCTTCTGATCATTCATTATTAAACTAATAAAAATATTTCTCATATTTTAAGTGCCACTAACTAATCACTCTGGAGCCAAATGCCTGTGTCTCATGAGTTCTGAACACCACATATACATGTATTAACAAAACAGGAATAATTTCCAACATAGACATGATAGAATGCCTCACAGAAAATCACATTTATTTCTTTAAAATTAATACAGAAAAAACTTGGGGCCTTGTTTTCCACTACATTGCTCTAGTATTAAGCTTGCATAGCTCTATTAGAATCCAGTAGGTGCTAAAAAACGGAGTAACTGAGGGTGTAAACAGACATAATGCTAACTCCACTTTAACATTTCTTATGCATGTTGCAGGGTTGTATTGGTGCCCTATGCAGCCCTGCAACATGCATAAGGAATGTTAAAGCAGAGTTAGCATTATGTCTGTTTTCACCCATCGTGGGGATTCTTGCCTTCGGTATTTAGTTCTCAAAATTTTATTAGTTCCTTTTCCCGTCATAATCCGTTTAGATCAGACTGTGCACCATAACTTTTCTTAAATAGATTTTACAAGTAATGGTTACTAAAAAAAAAATGACATTAAATTTTTTGTGTTTGTTTTTTTAAAATAGCAGAAAATAAAGATATGACTACGGCCCTTTTTACACGGGCCACGGCACGGGTTGGTGTTCGCGCTGGTCTGTGCACAGTGCGGGGGGGGGGAGGGTGTAGATGGACACACACTGTTGCACACCAACCTCCACCCATCACACACACACATGGAACAATCTCCATTTTCACCAGTTGCTCCGTGTGCGCGCGATGGGTGTGCAGGCGTGTTCGCAGGAGTGTGCACACACACACACATCCTGCCACATATTTTACACGAGACTCTCCCACACATTAATACCCAGATTTCTGGGTGTTTGTGCATGGATGCTGCCCATGTAAAAAGGGCCTTTGTCAAAGAAGGAAGTTAAATGAGAGTCTTGTAGTTTTAGTTATTAAGCAGAAATTTTGAATTAAACATGAAAACAAAAAAAATAATTTAAGAAAACACATTTCAATCATGGTAAAGTCTAAAACATTTCAACCTTCTGGATCCTTCTCAGTCCAGTCTTATTTTGTGGAAACTGCACCCTCTTCATCTCTGCAACCTGCTGCCATTGGCACTCTCATAGTTGCCACTGTCAAGTCATGCTCTAACCACCATTGCCAGCTCAATGCTGCTTCTGACTGGTGCTGCACACACATCTGCTTCCACCAGCAACAACAATGCTCCTACCTCTGCTCCAGTTGCCACGAACAGAACTACTAGAAGCACCACCATGCCTCAAATCCAGTTTAAAAAACCCACCTACTACATTAACGTATCTGGCCTAAGATTCCAGGAAATGTTACTTCCAGGGTCTACTCTGCTGTATGGAAGCATTTCAACGTTCTGTTGGAAGATAGCGCAACAGGTGTTTGTTCCAAATGCAAGGCTAAAATTAGCCATGGGCAGAACAAGCATCATCTGTCAGCTTCCCGTCTCCTGAACCATATTAGAAAATGTCACTCAGATGTTGATAGTTTTCTGGTAGTGGCCAAGGTGTAAAACAAGCTAGTTCATCAAAGCGAGTCAGACACTATACCATTTTCCTCTGCTACCTTTACAGCAGAGTATTCAACAGTATCAGGCTCCAAAATGTTGGTTGATAGCTCAGTCTCCATCACCAGTAGCACAAAGTTAATTGTACAGATGTCGAGAGCAGACATACACCTTTCTCCATCTTTTCCAGTGGTGAGGCACTTTCACTTAGGACATTAGCTATTGCTTTACTGAGGTTTCTGTCCTGTGACCTCACACAAATCCTGCTTGGTTAGTTACTCCATCCATACCTCCCAATATCTTGAGTGGTCAGAGCGGAACGAGCCCCACCCTGTTGGCAAATAAGCTCCACTCCTCACACGCAAACCTCCCAACATTCCCAGTGTATCAAGAAGAACAGAAGCTCTCCTGCTTCTCATTCCATCACCTTCCCATTGTCCTCTCAAGGGGTTTTCCTAGGGAGACAACCAAGAAAGGTGCCTGAAGCGGGATTATTGGTCTTTTTGTGTGTCTCTCTCTCTCTCTTGAAAGAGGGACTTTGACCCCTGAAAGAGAGAGAGTGGGATTCAGCATCTGACAAGGGACTATGCCAGTCCCTTTCTAAACCATATAAGGCCAAGAGTTCAGACAGAGGACCATTGTTTAGGGAAACAAACAATTTTGAAAGAACATTTTAATAATTTTCAATGGCTGTGTGTGTCTGCAGAGGGATGGGTTTGTGTGTGTACTGTTACATACTGGCTTCTGTTGTCACATAACATGAAAATTGATTGGGGTCCATTTATCCCCTTAGTAATATTATTATTATTATTATAATTATTATTATTATAAACATTTATATAGCGCCAGCGATGTACCTGGCGCTTTACAAAGCCAGTGTCTGTTGTTCTTGTGCCCACTTACTGCCTGCTAGTCTCTCTCTGATATTCTGCCACCTTGGGGCATTGTCTGCAAGTTTGGGGATGGGGAAAGGTGTCAGAGAGCCAAAGTAAAACCACTATTCTAACGAATGCAAGACCCGCAAACTGATGCCCATTGAAAATAATGGGAAACAAATGTAATTACTAAAACCAAGTTAAATTACAAATAAAAAATCCCTAACTAAAAACTGGAAATGAAAATGATCAAAAAACAAAAAAAGCAGCTGGTCCCTTCTACACACCCCTAGTCCCTGCCCTCAAACTCAGAGGGAAAGGGAACAGAGCTGAGGCCATGCGGTCAAGGAGAAGGGATTGGGTCCATGATCTGGACCTTCTCCTTCCTTTCCCTTGCTGAGCACACCCTACAGCCCCCCACCCCTATGCAGTCTACAGAGCTTGTACTGCTTTTCAAAGGGGGCCCTGGGGCAGAGAAAACATTCCCCACCTCTGTCATACTAGGTGTTTCCAATCTCCATGTCAAGGGGAGGCATATGGAAATGTAAACAGCCTTAAACTAATCCATTATCTCACGGTTAAGGGCTAGTCTCCAGTGGTAGCTTTACTTGGAAGCCAAGTGCTTATGTAGCAACTCTTCCTACCACTATATCAACTGCTTTTTTCCTCCCTGTGTACACACTGCCTTGAGTCAAGTGTCACTTGGGCTCCAGTTATCAAAGTACCCGCTGAAGCAAATGCAGCCTGCACTTGGCACAAAGCTTGGCAGTTCAGAGACTCCTTCCGTAGCTAGTTGTAGGCACAAGCAGCAGGGCCATCTAAAGAGAAGGATGGCATTTCCTAATCTGCCAGTCTGTTATCAACAAGCTATGTCCCAGAGTACAGAAGAAGCAGGATCCATTTTCACATCTGGGAAAAGGTAATATCCTTGTGCTGTTGGGGAGTTCTGTTAGGGTTTCACGGAAGTATTTTTAAAGTGAGAATAAGGAGGCAGGTCATTATGAGTTGAGGTACAAACATACCCCATATGGCAAAATCATGTGTGTTTGGGATACAAACATACCCCGGAGCCTCTTTTCGTTCACAAGAAAGTAACAGTTAATGGTATCGCACTGTCCTTTGGTACCGTATGTTGTGCCGCAGGAGCAAGTGACAATGGGTGATTTCAGACGTTACGTTGTCTGAAATTACCAGTCAACCACGCGCGGAGAGGTGGTGGTGAATGGAGGTGAACGTCTGTTTGCGCGCATCCAGATGTTCACCTCAGTTAACCACACCCCGCGGTGACCCTAACCACGCTTTGTTCTCCCACACCGCGGCGGTGAACGAAGCGTGGTTAGGAGGAATCTGGACCATGGTGAAGGAAAAGTAATGTCTGTTACCTTACCTTCACCACGTTCCGGAGGCCTGGTGGCGGGCGGCAGCAGCGGCCAGATAGGCCACTGCGGCTGCCTGTCTCGGGGAGGGCAGGTGGCCGGGGAGCGCAGGGGCCGGGGCCGTGCATCAGCACGCTGCACTGCGCGGTCCCACCCCCTCGGTGTGTGTGTGTGTGCCGCTTTAGACGTTACGGGCAGGCACTTTCACCACTGGCTGTGGGGTGGTTCAGACCACAGCCGGGGGCAATGGGGCGCACATCTGTTGGCGCGCCCCTTCACCCCCAGCCGTGGTCCGTACCACCCCATGGCCCGTGGTGAAAGCACCCACCCAAAACGTCTGAAATCACCCAATGACCTAAAAGGGCCAAGCTAGAGAACTTGTGAGTTATTGCTGTAGGCATCTACGATACAAAGCTACCCCAAGAGAGTGCTACCCCAAATTCCTCCAAATGTTGAGACTGGAAGTGTGATGTAAACACACTTTGAAAAGGTTTTCAGTTATGTTGCAAAATGCTTGTTTTTCTCTTTTAACTAATTAAAAAGCATATATTTCAGTAATATTATGTACAAATTTCTGACTGAATTCCAGCCCAGAATGTTTAACTTAGCGGGATACAAAAAGTTATGAGACTCTAAATGAGACATTTAAGAAAAGGACAATTATAATTAACTTTGTTGCAATTCAAGCTAATTATTATATGGGGGGGGGGGAGACTTTATTTATGATCATGTGCTTTAAATCTGAAAATACACAACGTTCTTCATACAAAATAAAGTAGTTAAACCCTCTCATGTGTCTAAAATCCTAAACAACTTACTCAAGAGTAGTTCCACTAAAGCCAATGGGACTACTACAGAGTAAGTGACTTGATTGACACATCTGAGTGCAAAGCCAGAAAGCCTACTTTAACGGTGATGTACTGATATTTCGATCATGCTTCTTCTCTGCACAAGATTAAATAGACAACACGGTGGAATAATCATCTTGAAAAAGATGGGTATCTTTCTTTTGCATTGGGAATTTTTTAATTGTTTATGTCTTGTAAAAGCAAGAATGGTTTGACTGCAAGTTTTCCAAACTTTGTCCGCGAGATCCCATTTTGGGCACAACAGAACATAATAATATAAAATATATATAAATTATAATATATAATACATTCTCTCCCAGAGCATGGAATAGAAGACAGCAACAAAGTCATCCAGAGATGGAGCAACCCCACTTGAGGCCCGAGCCACAGTTTAGGACCTTCTGGTATAGATCAAAGGCTTTCTGATATCCAGATATACATCTTTTCTGTCTTGTATCTGTACTGATGTTAGTAGATAAGAAGGGGACAAGCTTGTCCCAAAGAGTGGGCTAAATGACATCTGATGATTCTGAGAAAGTAGGAAAGACACTGAATGGATTATTTTACTTTAGGCTGCACACACTCTGCACCAACAGTGGACAAAGGCATGCGACCAAAATCCTCAGGATAGTCAAGAGACGTGCTTTGAATGTGTGATTTAATACCATGGTTGTTATCACAAACAGAAGCCAATGTACTGAAACAAGTCAGTGGACACCCAATTATGGATAGTTAAAGGTACGGGATACTCCCATTGTAAACTCTGAAAATTTCAAATGTTCCTATGAATAAACAGCTTGAACTGTCACTCTCAAAACTGTATTGCGTGTTCTTTTAGGGGGTAGGGTGGTACACGCAAAATCTGAAGCCAATCGATTAAGCTAATAAAGTTATTGGTTTGTGTCATTTTCAAAGAGTCTGACCTTTCTATGCAGGACGCTCTCTCTCTCATTTTTGGGGGTTGTGTCTCACAAACGCACATACATGTAGCCAGAGCAGTCCATTGCTCATTTTGGATGGACTGATCATCTTTAGTGTAGTCTAAAAAGAGTTATTAACCGAGGAAAAATAAGTTCTTGCACACGTGCAGTTGAGCTAGGGAGCAGCGTACATACACTTCTGCATATACTAGTCAGCTGCTACTGGCTGCTTCCTGCCCTCCTCCTTCTCCTGTTGCTGCCACTCTGCACCCAGGGTGAGTAGCCTGGACATAATTTTTGTCTCCGTGTGGTGGCGAGGGAGGCAGACGCACTGCTGGGAGACTTGCTGGGGAGAAGGGGGTGCCCCTGGGAGCAGTACTCTCACTCGCCCAGAGATGTAGTGAAGAAAAAATGGCTGGAGCCGCCCTGCCTGGCCATTTGGGCTCCCGGCTGCCCCGGAGCAGCCTCACCTGCATGGGATCCAGTCCTGCGTTGCTGCTGCTACCCACTGCTGGAGGAAGCAAAGATGTCCCTCAGCAGCCGTGGCCCCTCTCCTCTCCCTCCGGGGGGTGGGGGGAGAGCAGTAGTAAAGCACCTACCTTTCCTGTACCCCTCTCCAGCTGCGCCGCCACCTGGGAGGGAAGAGAGAGGGGCTGTGGGTGCCGGCAAGCATTCCTGTCCTGACTGCTAGTTTTAATATGTACTCGAAAAGACCAGGAAAAAAAGCATCAGCATTATGACACTGCCTTAAACTCGGTCTCTTCCAGTACATATTAGAACTGGAGATTATACAACTGCTCCAAAAATTAAAGCAAGTGAAATGTATTGATTACATAAATGTATAATACAATTAGATTGAACCTGCCCTAGGCAGAAAGACAGAGTTTAAGGCAGTGTCGTAATGTTGGTGCTGAAGTGGCGAGTTGGTGATTTTGAATTATTCATTGAAATTCTGGCTCAGCAGAGTCATTGGAATAAATTAGAAAATGAAGTGTAATTAATTTCCATGCTTTGGGGCGTTTAAGTTTTGTTAGAGTGGATGTTAAATAGTTTTCTTGTTTTGTTTTTTAAAAAAAATGTAATTTGTTAAAATTAGCTTACCTTCAACGTTTTTTTAAAAAGTATATCATTGGTATTTTAAAATATATTTCAGTTCATACACCTAGTTCAGTGTGCTTTTCAAAGCTTAAAATCTACACGATTAATGAAATACACTACAGATGAACTCTCCATATAAACCAGGGACACAAAATCACATTCATGCACAAGATGATAAGAACTACCTCCTCAAGTCTCTATCTGGAGCTTGCTCTGAAGGTTATCAAAACTGTGCTCTATTGAACAAAGGAGGAATTATGTTTCAGAATTAAAGATCCTTTATGGAGGACACCCTTTCAGATGTCAATCCTTTTTAAGCAGTTTCCCAAATGACAGGAGTTGACCTACTAGCAACTAATTAGAAGTTTGTAAGTAAGTCACGATCTCTCAACTTTTTTCCACAAAAAAACCCTTGTTCTCTTAAGGTCAAAGATTACTAAGTACCAAGAGGTCATGGGGCTCCGCTGCTGTCACCGAGCCACCCTGCCCCCGATACCACCCCAGCCCCCCTTGGGACCCCATCCCAGCAGACGGGTGCCACAGAGCCGGCTGCATAACGAGGGCTCACAGCGCCCACACCCCCTGAAGCGACTCCCACACCAGCAGCTGCACCCGGCCCTGGTGGAACAGGGATGGAATCTAGTACCCTGCGGCGCTCAGCCCGCCTGCAGGGGAAGTCTGCAGCTGCAGACACTAATGACAGGGCTACTTAACCCAGCGCTGCCTTGCAAGCAGTGCTGGTGATCAGGCTTTCCTGTCTGGACTGGCCCCACAGCATTGAGAAAGCTAAGTGATTGTATTCTTGCCTGTTGTTCCCTGTCTGGTCTTGAAGTGTGTTTGGCCTGTCTCTTATACACATCTAGATGTGTATAAGAGTGCTCCCTATCTCCCCTGGATCCTGGGCCCCCATACCCCTCCTTCCCCCACTCTCCTGGGACACCGTGCTCTCCACCCCCCCAGAACTCTCCCTGAGGTGTTTGCAATTGATTGTGTGAGATAGGGAACCACAGTACCCTTGCATCACCACACCTGATGATGATAGGGACCTAACTTCCTTACACTCTCCGCAGTTGGAAGGGTCGAAATACTATCCTGACGGACATTTATACCCAGAGAGCTTCCTAGGGGTCCAAGGAGTACCTGACGCTCGGTGGAGAGTGAGCGAGGCTCTTTCTCCCCACCAACACAATAGTTCAAAAACAGCTCTCCCATCTTTATGGAAGTTTCTCCCAGAGCATGAGCAACAGCTCAATAAGGAAATGTGATTTCAGTGAACAAAGGGAACCATCTACCTCTTCAGAAGGGAATGGACCTACAGACGTTTCCAGCTGGATTTTATCATTTTAATATTAATATTGAAAAATCACCAAATTGACCAAGAATCCAAAAATAATCTTCCCTTGGTGTGCTGTATCATGGGTATGCAGGGGAATCTCCCTGACCAAAGGTTGATTTTGCATACCCATGATGCATTGTACAAAAAGAATCAAATTCTTTGTGGTTTGCATTTCTGGTCTCCTATCCAGTCTCTAGTTAATGGGTATTGGCAACAGTAGCTGGAGCAATAGGTGTCTGACGTGACCTCTCAAACTGCTGCCAGAGGTGGGCCCAGTGTTTGTCCTCCTGATGGCAGTCCAGGTGAACCTTGGAAGCAAAGGTCTTGCATTCTGCTGCACTAGTTGCCTATGCTCCCTAGCCATACCATTAATGGCATCCTGGATCTCGTCTGCCCACCACATGGTCTCCCCAAGCAGCTCCCTTACCAAATCCTCCCTGTACCACCAGTTGCAGACCTACAGGTCCTGGTTCCTCTGGGTGCTTATGGCTGGGAGTTCCGTCCACACCTGTTGTACTAGCAGACCTGTAGCAACGCAACAAGGAATGCCATTAATTCAAACCACTCCACCCCGGTGTTTCATCCCCCACCTGCCCAATTTACAGCTCTTTCCCACCTGAAGGGAAGTGGGAAACAAGTACCTGGCCTATGCTGCTGCTAGGGTGATTGCTGCAGCAGGTTCCCAGCACCACGCAGTTCTCGTCCCGCAATCACTATAGAGGAATGAAGAGCATACAGAAATCAAGCACTGTCATTTGTGCTCTCTTCCCTTCCCCCCTCCCCCCACCAACCCACTCTGGTGCCACATGATGCCTTGTCTACTTCCCATGCCTACTGTTCCATCTGGTGGAGCTGTTTCCCAGTGATTTTCCTGCTGTTCCTCCATGCTTTCCTGGCCACCTGTCAACACAGTAAACAACCCCCCACCCCACCCACACTTTTAAATAATAAACAGAAGCCTTTATCATGCAGCTCTGTAAATGCAAACACACACCCCCACCCCAGGTGCATTAACTTGCTGTTCTTCTCCATTAAAAAAAGGTGGCATCCGGGTCCTCCATGCCCTCGACCAGAACCTCAGGTGGCTCCTTGAACAAGGGCTGGCTCTCAAACTCAAGGGGATACACCACGAGAGTCATGGTGTCTGCGTCAACCTGTGCTGGCTCCAGGGCGGGGAGGAATGTCTGCTGGTGGGTGCAACAGGAATGGTTGCAGCAGGAGCGGGCAATGGGGGAGCCATATTCACCCACTTCTAGCCCCTGACAAAGGTGCAGCCACACATATGGAATGCAACAATGGCTCCATCCGCACAGAGGCACTGGCCAAGGAGCTCGTAATAGGGCGTTTGTCTCCCACAGCTGGAGGTGAAGTTGTTTATTTATTTATTTATTTTATAGATTTTTATCCCGCCCCCTCCTGCAATGCAGCTCGGGGCGGCTAACAACAATAAAAACAATTAAAATCAATTAAAATACAAATCTAAAACACATCAATAAAACAGGGCAAAGGACAGTAATAAATAAATACATAGGTGGGGGATTAAAAGTCACCCCCCCCACCCTCTTTCCCAAAGGCCTGGGCAAACAACCAGGTCTTACAGTTCCGCCGGAATGTCAAAAGGCTTGGGGCCAGGCGAGCTTCCTCCGGAAGGGAGTTCCACAGCCGCGGCCCTACCACCGAGAATGCTCGCTCCATCGTGGCCCCCCGCTTAACA
>QEPC01009804.1:627939-645344 GCA_003113815.1 Sphenodon punctatus | reverse complement strand
TCCTGAATATTTGTTTGCATTTCATTTTTTTATGAATAGTCTTACAGCTTAGTTTGCTAATAGGATGTTCTGCAAATTTTACGTGAAGTATATCCATTCTTAATCTTCAGATTCATTACAAATATTTACACTAGACGGTTTAGAGGACCCTTGCAGAGGACAGCATCCTACTATGCAAACTATTTAACCAATCAATACTGTAACCATCCCAGCTTGGAATTTGAAAACTGCCAACAACTTGTTTGCCAATAATCTACCAATCCAGAGATATTTGCAGAATTTATTTAAACATATCCCACTGTGATAGGGGACCCCTTGTCTGCACAATTTTGGGGAATAGCTCTGGTCCCCTGTCCAGTGTTAGTGGGGCAACCTGCAGTACCCCACTTCCAAAGGCATAGGTACCCTAAATTTAATGGCTGTCCTCCACACTCACCCCTACAGTCAGTCCTTGACCCACCTATTTAGGGCTTATTCCAACAATGGTGGGTCCCTTGAAATCAAAACATACAATAGCCAAAAGTTCAATATCCCACCTGAGTCCTTCCAGTCCTGTTCAAAGCATCCGTTTTGGATGCTATGGCACAACAATAAATGAATAGGAATTATGCTGTGTTAAACTGAAAGGAGTGACACACTGAACACCTACTTCCCTGCAAGAGGTCTGTGCTTCAAGTAGCTCTGCTCTAGGCCACTGTCTGGCCTTTCCTGGGCTTCCGAGCCCTTGACAGCCCATGTCTCTGGAGGAGATCCTTCTCCCTGTGCCATCTCCAGCTGACTACCCTCTTTGGTCTGTGCTGTCTTTATATAGCTAGGAGCCTCCCCTTCCTAGCCTGCCTTAAAGGGCCAGAGTACCTTTTTTTCCTTTAGCTTTATGTTCTGGANTCCAGAGATATTTGCAGAATTTATTTAAGCATATCCCACTGTGATAGGGGACCCCTTGTCTGCACAATTTTGGGGAATAGCTCTGGTCCCCTGTCCAGTGTTAGTGGGGCAACCTGCAGTACCCCACTTCCAAAGGCATAGGTACCCTAAATTTAATGGCTGTCCTCCACACTCACCCCTACAGTCAGTCCTTGACCCACCTATTTAGGGCTTATTCCAACAATGGTGGGTCCCTTGAAATCAAAACATACAATAGCCAAAAGTTCAATATCCCACCTGAGTCCTTCCAGTCCTGTTCAAAGCATCCGTTTTGGATGCTATGGCACAACAATAAATGAATAGGAATTATGCTGTGTTAAACTGAAAGGAGTGACACACTGAACACCTACTTCCCTGCAAGAGGTCTGTGCTTCAAGTAGCTCTGCTCTAGGCCACTGTCTGGCCTTTCCTGGGCTTCCGAGCCCTTGGCAGCCCATGTCTCTGGAGGAGATCCTTCTCCCTGTGCCATCTCCAGCTGACTACCCTCTTTGGTCTGTGCTGACTTTATATAGCTAGGAGCCTCCCCTTCCTAGCCTGCCTTAAAGGGCCAGAGTACCTTTTTTTCCTTTAGCTTTATGTTCTGGACGTAATTTTATTTATTTTGTGGTTTCTTCTTGGCTTCTTTGCCATTTTGTGACACCACGCTGCCACACCCACCCTTTCCAAAAGGCTCAGGGTGGCTTACAGTAGTAAAAACATAATACAATTAAATAACGTTAAATTACAAAAAACCTACCCTCATCCCAGAACCGCTCACCTCAACCCCAGCCTCCCACCCAACCCCTATCCTCACTCTTAACCCCACCCACCAAGTATCTTTATAAACAAAAAGGTTTTGCACTGCCTCCGGAAGACTCTCAGGCTTTGGCTGAAATGAACCTCTGGGGGAAGGTAGTTTCACAGCAATGGGGCAGCAACCCTTCTCGTATGAACCAGACTAACAGATGGCACACACAGGGAGGTGCTCCTGGCCGATCGCAGGGGCTGAAATGGGGCATGGAAGGACAGGCATTCCTTCAGATATGTGGGGTCCAGATCATTTAGGGCTTTAAAGATCAAAACCAACACCTTGAGTTATGCCCAGAAAGCTATAGGGTGTTAGTGAAGAATTCAGAGCACGGTATAATGTGTTTGCGGCAACTCATCCCCCAAAGGAGCTGAGCTGCAGCATTCTACACCAGCTGCAGCTTCTGAACAGTCCTCAATGGCAGCCCGACATAGAGCGTATTGCAATAATCCACCCCTGAGGTGAGAAAGCACGTATGACAGTGACCAGATCCGAGTCAGAAAGAAAAGGCTGCAGCCTCCTCACCAGATGGAGTTGGTGAAAAGTGCTCCTGGTCACATCGGGCTGCCATTGAGGACTGTTCAGAAGCTGCAGCTGGTGTAGAATGCTACAGCTCAGCTCCTTTGGGGGATGAGTTGCCACAAACACATTATACCGTGCTCTGAATTCTGCACTAACACCCTATAGCTTTCTGGGCATAACTCAAGGTGTTGGTTTTGATCTTTAAAGCCCTAAATGATCTGGACCCCACATATCTGAAGGAATGCTTGTCCTTCCATGCCCCATTTCAGCCCCTGCGATCGGCCAGGAGCACCTCCCTGTGTGTGCCATCTGTTAGTGTGTGCCATCTGCAACCTGACAATCCAGGCTCAGCAACGGGGCCAGAAGCACTCCAAGACTGCAAACTAGATTGACCAGAAGGGGTCGGACTCCAGCAACAACAGGAGTCACAATCCCTTCCAAGTCACAAGGCCGGCCAACCATCATCACCTCAGTCTTATCTAGATTCAGCATCAATTGGCTCATCCTCATCCAGTTCTCAACAGCAGCCAGGCAATGGGTAAGTACCGAGACTGCAGAGCCTGGGTTGGATGAAAAGGAGAGGTAGAGCCAAGCATCATCGGTATACCAATGGTACTTCTCCCCAAACTTCCAAATGACCTCACCCAGTGGCCTCATATACATGTTGAACAAGAGGGGAGACAACAGAATCTTGCAGGCCCCACAGGGGAGGTCCCAAAAGGATGACGAGCAATTGCCCATCACCACTCTCTGGGACTTCCCTGATAGAAAGGAGCAGAACTACTCAAGAGTGGATCCACGCATCTCTGTCATGTCCCACAGTCATGTCAACACCACCTTCTGTTCACTGGTATCAAAGGTTGCCAAAAGATCTAACAAGATCAACAGGGTAGAATTCCCCATCAATCTTCAGGTGCAGGTCATCGACCAAGGCCACAAGTGCAGTCTCCATACCACACCCAGGATAAAGACTCAACTGAAATACTTCCAGGAATCCAATGACATCGAGATGAGCCTGGACCGGTCAGGCAACCACCTATTCAATAACCTTTCCTAAAAAGGGGAAGTTAGAGACAAGCGGATAGCTGGCCAGGGAGTCAGCATCCAAAGATGGTTTCTTAAGCAGGGACTGGACAGCCATTTTAGGGACATCCGACACCCTACCCTCCCAAGGGGAGGCGCTGACAACCCCAGCCAGCAACAGCCCCAATATCTCCTGGTTGGCTTTCACCAGCCAGGATGGGCAATGATCTAATTCATAACTGGTTGCCCTCATCACCCCTAAGCACGTCCCCCCGACATCAGTGGGTGATACGGATTTAAACTGATCCAAAGTCGTAGTGAATATGAGCGATTTTGTCTGCAAAGTAATTAATAAAAATGTCACAGCGGGCAATAGATGACTATTTCCAGGCAGAGACAAACCAGATTAATCAGGCCCCTCACCACCTGGAACAGCTCCACTGGCCAAAACTTTGTAGATGCTAGGATAGCAGAGAAGAAAACTTTCATGGCTGCCATCACAGCCACAGCATAGTCCTTCAAAAACTATCCATGCCATAATCAGTCGGCTTCAGCACAAGTCAATTGCCACCTGCATTTTAACCCTCCTGCTTTGACATTTTCCCCACTTTGACACCTACCCTCCCACTTCAGCCACCTCAAGTCCTCTGCATTCCAGGAGGACCTGTGCTGCCACAGAAGTGGGAGCAGACACCTGGGTGTACCACGGCAATGGCCATGGTCAGAATGTCATTCCACAAAGTGACCAGGTCATCGACCGAGTAGCCGCTAAGGTCAGCAGGCAAATCCTCCAGAGAATTCTGGAAACCAGTTGTATCCATTAGCCTTCGGAGACAGACCAACTCAACCAGTCCCCCACCCTGATGAGGTCATAGGAGGGCCAGGATCTGGGCTTTCAGAAGGCATTGGTCTGACCACGACAGCAGTGTTGTAACAACACCCCAATAATTGGAACCCATTTCCAGGCTGGTGCAAAACATCAAATCCAACGTGTGTCCCGTCTCACGTGTTGGGCCAAAGATTACCTGGGATAAGCCCATGGTTGTCATAGCAGCTATGAACTCCTACTCTGCCCCTGAAAGGCCAGCCTCAGCATGCATGTTGAAATTACCCAAGACAATAAGTCTGAGTGACCTCAACACCCCCTCTGAGAGCAGTTTGGCTAGAGCAGTCAGCCGTGCAGTGGGGTGGTCAGTATACCAGCAGAATCCCCAATCTATCCCCAGCCAGATCCAACTCAAGGTGGACACACTCCATATTGAATGAGTCAGGAACTAGATACCTCCAAAAGGTCAAGATGTCTTTACAGATCACAGCCCCCCTGATCCTAGACTGCACTGAGTACCTGGAATGAGGTCAGCAGACTCATCCTGAATAAGATCATGGATAGTTGGTGTTTTATTAGCCACTGACCTCACATTTAGCAGCATCAGTGTCAGATCAGGGGCCTGCTGGTCCTAAACCCCAAATATCTCAGGACAGTGGCGGGGGGGAAGTTAAGACACAGGAACAGACACCAAGTGTCTCCCAATAGTCCTGGTGGTCCATCCTACCCCACCCCTACCATGCCTCCCCATGCCCAACACAACCCCAAAGCTCCCTCCCTCCCAACCTCTTCCACACAGGTTCTCTCCTGTAGCAGAGAGTTTTCCCAGGGCCACACGAGATCACTGGGGTGTTGCATGGGGAATTAGCCAACCCTGCTGCCACACCCATTCAGTCCTCACCTTGGCTGTATCCTGCACGTAGGGGGGGCATTCTGTGGGGTTCCTCTGTAGGGGCCCAACCCTTGGCTTCTTACCGCCCCTCACGGCCAAGGCCTACACCAGCATACGTGCACACAATCTATGTCTAGGGCTTGACCCAAAAGCCCTCTAGTTCTCCACCTTAGCCCTTGGCATGGGCCCTCTGCTCTAAGCAGGCCCTTCACCAAGGTTACTGTTGAGAAGTCGGTAACTCACAGCCCTAGCTCCTGCTCCTACATGACCCCTCTCGTCTGTGAGCCCAGGCTCTTTATAGGCCCTGAGCATGCTCAGTTCTCCAGGTCCCTACTGAGCATGCCTCCATACTCCGAGCTCAGAGAGAGTTAGCAAGTCCTACTGAGCATGCCCCAACACTTATTTTATTTATATTAAAATTGTATTTATTTATATTAAAATTTATATATACGTTGCCCCCTCCTGCCTCAGGCATCTTGGGGTGCCTCACAACATCTTAAAACCATTTTAAAACATTAAAACAAACAATGATTACAATTAAAAATATAAAACCCCATCCCCCTCTACCCTAACCCACTCCACCCACCCCATCTCCCTCAGGAAAGGCCTGGCAGAACAGCCTCTTACAGGGAGTCATAACACCCTCTCCCACCCTCTTTCTCCTATCCCTTAATCCCCCTCTCACAGAATGCCAGGCCACTCTCTCCTGCCCCTGACTCCTCTTACCCACAACCCCCCTCTCACAGGAGGGTTATAACAGAACCCCTCACGCTCCCAACCCATATCCCCCCACATTCCAACCAATCTAAAAAAAAAAAACAATTTTAAACAACTTTTAAAACAAACACAGTAAACAAACCCTTCCCACAAACAGCTGCTGCCTTTGGCAGCTGCCTGCAGGTGGTGAAGTGCTTTAATAGTGCTAGGAAGAACTATATACACTCAGCCAGAGGGCCAGGGGCGGGGCCGCTCTAGATAGTAAACACTCCTACCCCTGCAGCAGCGCCTCCAACAGCAGCCATATATCAAAGTATATGGGTGAATAATTTCAAAAGACTAATTTGACAATAGTAAGCAATTCTCAAACAATTCACAAGCAGAAGGAAGAAGAAAAAGCTTAGTCAATGCATCCTGTGAATTTAATCAGCTGTAATGTGGCATGTTCTTGTGGGAGAAGGTCAGAATCTGATTAGGGGAACAAGATGCAAGGATGTCTTTGTATCTGTAAAAGATGGATTTGGCAGGAGACAAGGGAAACAAGAACTGAGTGTCCCAAACAGCAGTTTTCAGCTCATTTGTTTCTCTAAAATACCAAGATTTTTCCACACAAAAAGATACAAGGGAGGACGGGAAACAGACTAGGACATGAGGCCTTGATCAGTACACACTGAGTAGTAGTTCTTACAATCTAAACAAGATACTGGCTAAAAGAAAGCTACTAATACTTAGCACTTGGGTCTTTGGTCTAAGGATTTTAAAGTGGTTTACAGAAGCATGAATGAATTAAGTCTCTCAGCACTCCCATGACAGAGGCACTCAGCTCTCAAGCACCAGAGTACCCTTTTCACTCAAGTTTGCAGTTGAATGAACCGTTCAGTGCATCACATATGGGGGGTGTGCACGTGTGGCAGAGAGAGAGCATTTGGGAGAAGTGTGGTTGCAACAGGGTGCAGTTCCCTGGGGTAGGTCTTTGCAGGACTAGGTCCTGCCCAGTCACCATGTCTGTTGGGAATTAGCTCAAAAGTCTTTTCCTCTTGTAATACCAGTTCTCTAAACAACATACAGACTCTTACAGGTCTCCACCATTATATAGTTCCTTGATATTTATACACAGAGCGCCACCTTCCATATATTTACACACACGTATAGCCCATATCCCTATACAGTCTCTTAGGCCAGGTACAAGCCTTGGCTCCCAATAGTCCTTCAGGTCTCCAGCCAGGCACCCCTCTCTCACTGGCTAGGCGTAGTCCATTATCACCTACAGTTCTCTGGGCCAGGCACCCTCCTCTAGAGCCCAGCACAACCTTCTGGCTTGGGCAATCCCCTCTGAGCCTACTTACCCAGTCCAACAGACTTCTTCACAAGAGAGTGGTGTGAAAACGTTCTTCTCCTATGGCCACACCCTGGCAGTTGAAGCTTCTGAGCCTTGATAGGCCTTTGGTCATGCTCAGACAAGTCTACTCCCATGGAGCATGCCTGTGGACTTAGCTTCTGTAGCAATTCTGGATTCCTCTGAGCATGCTCAAGGAGTTAGTCTTTCACAGCCCATCTGGTCCCCAGGGAGCAATTCTGGATTCCTCTGCGCATGCTCAAGGAGTTAGTCTTTCACAGCCCATCTGGTCCCCCTAGAGACTTAAGGTCACTTTTAGACCTCTTCTCCCACCCACCCCCGGCATATTCTGGCTGCGGGAGGGAATGCGCAGCCAGGATATGCGTGGGGATCGGCCGATCTGAAAGCCATCCCCCCCCACGGCTTTGCCAGCAGACACACGCAGGGATGCAGAGCAGGAAATCTAGCTCTGCATCCCTGCACGTATCTGCCGGCAAAGCCGGGGGGAGCGGGGGGCGGCTTTTAAACCGGCTGATCCCTACGCATATCCTGGCTGCGCATTCCCTCCCGCAGCCAAAATATACACGGGGTGTCAGGGAGGTCTGAAAGCGGCCTTAGACTCTGGAGTGAAACCCCAGGGCTGGCTCAGTCACTCCCTAATCCAGCCATCTTCTATTTAGGATCTGTCCTCTTTATGGTGCAGCCCTGCAAGCCCGGTCCCCCCAGTTGTCACTAGCTGTTGTCTCTTAAAGGGACAGGAGTCCTCCCATGCTGTGCCCTGCCACAGTGGTTATAAAGAAAGACATTTTGGCAGGGAAAAGAAAATGAAAACCAAAAACAGTTTGGATGATCGCTTCTGTTCATGTTAGTCTCGCAGGCTGAGCATCTTTCAAGTTTCAAAGCATGTTGTGCTGGTCTGAGGGGAGTCTAACCCCAACAACAGTGATCTATAGGAGCGGACTGTGTTTTAACGTAGGTTTACTTCTCTTTGAGTGCTTTGTGGTTTAGGGGCTTAGCCTGCTTCCATGAGCAGCTGGAAACTGGAATAGAACTAGAAAAGGTTCAGAGAAGGTCAATAAGGATGATAGAAGGGAAGGGTCGAATTCTGTATGAGGAGAGGCTCAACGAGTTAGGGCTGTTTAGCTTTGAGAAGAGGCAATTAAGAGGGAGGAATAGAAGTTTATAAAATCATGTGTGGCCTGGAGAAAGTAAATAAGGAACTGTTGTTTGCACTTTCCCACAATAAGAGAACAAGGGGACACTCGCTGAAGTTAAATGGCAACAGATTTAAAATAAACAAAGGAAAGTACTTTTTCACTCAGTGGACAATACAGTTGTGGAACCCATTGCCAGAGGAGGCTATGAAAGCCAGCACCATAGCTAGCTCTAAATGGAAATTGGATAAATTCTTAGAGGATAGAGCCATAAACACCTACTAGTTGGGCTTAAACCCCTGGCTACTGGTAGTTGGGAGTGGTTAGCAAGAGATGGGTCACACTTCCATGACCTGTACATGTACTTCTCTTGAGCTACTGGAGCTGGCCACTGTCAGAGACAGGATGCTGGGCTAGATGGACTGCTAGTCTGACTCAGTATGGCACTTGTTATGGTCTTATGGAGGCAGAGCTGCACCCAGAGAACTGGATGGGATAGGGCAAGGCGTGAGGTTTTGTTACCTGTTGCTCTGGAGCTCACCAATACCAGGGTTCTTTGCTGTTTATTGAGGGGTCACTACCTGCACGTATATGCAGACACACACACACATAGAAGCTTGTACTCCCTTACACACACACAGAGGCTACACCATGCTTACCCACTTGTTTGCATCTCAACCAACTGTAGCAGCTCCCAGATTTCCCCCTTTAAAAGGGCCCCCAAATTCTGAGACAAAACCGCACAAAAATTGGCACTGAAGCCAGAACAAACTAGTCCTTTGGCCAGTCAGAGCAAAGAGCAAAAGTCTGTGGCCCAGGGACGTGATTGGTCCTGCTGTGTCCTAAGCCTATTGAGCTCAGGCCAGTCTAGGTTCGGATAGCCCATTCTGATGTGGCCCTGCTCCTTACAGCACACCATGAAGTCATGGCACTTAACAAAGGGTGGAAACATGCCTGACAGGACTGGGAGATTATTTTCTCCCTGCCTCTTTCTGACATGGTCCTGTCCCTGATGGAGTGACAGCACTGGGTGTTTTTACACACACATTTCTCTTGCATGTGTTTGCTGTTACATCCTGAAATTTCTGTGTGTCTAAATCACTCACCCAGAACTTAAACATCCTCCTCTTTGAACTTCTATGTAGAACTTCTCCCAGAATGTGTGTGTGTAAAAAGTTCTCCCGGTAAACTGCTTTGCTCCAGGCAGCTGTCGTCACTTGGTTTCTATGGCAGCCCCTCATGTCTACAGCTGTGGCTACTCTAGGCTGCCGCAGGGCAGCGTTTGTGTGAAGAATGCATCCAGAACTTACTTGTGGACTTGTAAACCCAGAGGATTGAAAAATCCAGAACTTTAAGGTGTGTGTAAAAATGCCCACTCTGTAGAGGGGATCCTGTAAGAGGCTGGCCACATTGGGCCTGGGCTCAGGTTGGGACCATGCTGTCAGGTCTGAGCCTTGCTCAGGCCAGAAGCTCCTTCAGTCTGTTCATATTTAAGCCAATCATGGCTCTGGGCACAGAGCAAACTTTCCCAATGCGCTACTCATATGCAGAATAGAACTTTCTTCTTTCTAACAGTCATTAATTTTTTGAGAAAGACTTTGCCAGTGCTCTTGGTGAAAAAGGAGGGGTCTAAATCATGGGCCTTGGACAGGGAAATTCAACTGAGATGAGCAGTTGGAAGCTGTCTCTCCCCCTTTTCCTTCTCTGTGTAGTAAGTTTAAAAAACACAGCTCTCTCTCTAGACATAGACCTTCCTGCTATTATATGTACAATGAACACAACCTCATATATTAGCAATGCAGAGCCATAGCAGTAAAATAGTGAATGGCTGTGAAGCATGGAAAGTGAGAGTGCTAGCAGCAGAGGACAGGTGCTACTTGAGACTCAGGTGCACCTAGGAGTTTGGGAATCATGCTTGATTACCAGCACCTGCAATTGGGTGCGCCTGGAACAGCCATAAGCATCAAGAGCCTGGAAAGCTGAGGGGAGAGGGACCATGAAGGAGCTAGGGGAACAATTTGTTTCATCCAGAAATGATGAGATTTTCCTGGGAGACTTATGAAGGAGGCAGGAGCTAGGGGAGAGCTCTGCTTCAGCCAATGAGTAAGAAGAGTTTAAGAAGACAGGAGTATAGGCTGAGAGCTCTGCCATCACTCATGCCTGGTCCAGATGGTGATGTCTGAGTTGTGAGGCTTTGGAGCGCTGCAGGTGGGACTGGTGCCTGCAGCACATGTGTGTGCTAGGAGGCTGTAAGGGGTGTGAGTCTGGCCTGTGGAGAGACTGTGCGTGGCCAGAGAGAATGCGCTAAGCCTCTATGATATGGACTATGTGTGTATAACCTGGTGGTGGGACACTGTGAGACCTATTGGTGGAGAACTGTGAGGCTGCTTTTAGATGGGTGTGGTGCACATGCAGTGTGGAATCATGCTGCATGTAAAAATTCCATGGGTGGGGCTTAGACACAACATCTCGTGCGTTATAGCTGGTTGCACATTCTTCTAAAACAGCAAATTAAATACTTTGATATTGAGGTATAGTCCATGCTCCTGTCCTATGCTCCTTGATATCAAGGCATTTAATTGTGATTTTAAAGGAATGTGTGACTGGCTACAATGTGTGAGATGTCATGTCTAAGTCCTGTCCATGGGATGTTTACACGTGGCGTGATTTCAAGCCACGCATGTCTAACTGCGGCCTAAAAGACACTAGTTAAGATTCCCCAGTAAACAGGACTGTGGACTGGATCCTGCAGAGACTTAACCCCAGGTACCCTGCCTGGACAAGCAGTCTGTTGGCTCAATGAGGTGGGTAAGCACTTTTGCCCGTTCACTTTTAGATGTTTGCTGAAGTGCTATCAAGTGACCAGCCACCCCTGCAGCCATGCACTTTCATTTTTTTGTTCTGTGGAGTGTAGCCACACTTATTTAGATCAGTATAGAATACAAGAAAAGTCCTCTGCTTCATCTTCTGTTGCTCTGGTCAGACCAATGTCCCTGATTTTCTATTCCTTGTTAATTTCCTGGTAAGAGTCAACAGGGAGTATGTGAATAATAACAATTAACCTCTTAGTAGCGGTTATTGCTGTTTAAATAAGCAATGGCTTTATTTAAACAGCTGCTTGGCACGGAAACACAAACTTGCAACAGAATCTTGCAGAGTGATGATGAAAAGGAAACAATGCATCCTGGCTCGGAGGCAGATGCTAACAATTCTTGGGAATTTGGAAAGGGGAGGAGGAAATGTTGTCAGTGCTGAGCAGAAAAATGATGAGGCCACAGTCCTGCTTGCTGTTGAGGCAGTCTCTTGCCCTGGCTAAAAAGCAGAAGGATGGATGGAAAAATCTTAAAGAATTTATTTTTGCAAAAACTTCTGCATCAGAAACACTGACAAGTCTCAAATTAGTTACCTTTTTAAAAAAGAGAGGGGAAAAAAGGAAGACAGCAGCAATGCTGGACAGTTCATTAATTTAATAAAATGAACATCCATTCTTACTCTTCATTAAAGCACTGAGAAGTGCCTTGCTTTCTTTTACTTCCCTGTTATTCTAGGTAAAGCAGTATAGGAGACTTAACACTTCTTTTGAAGAGTGATTTGGTGTGGGCCTAGGACCTGTATTTGCATGTGCACACATGCAAAAACATGCATGTTTAATGACATGAATGCATGGATAATCTACTGTGTGGAATTCTCCTGAGGCTTGCTGTGGTGTTAACTCCAAGCCAGAGAGATTGTCTGGTTGCCTTGTTGGTTCCAACAATGAAAGAGAGGGAAGCAAAGTGGTTTGAATGATGATATCTTTTACTAGTCCAAAAGTCCCATCAGCCCCTGACTCAGATCCCTGATGTAATATTATTAAACATATTATACAGGTGATTACTGTGGCATCTGCATGTCACATCCATTTGTGAAAGAATCTTTTATTGGTCCAATTAAAGATATCATTCAAACCACTTTGCTTCCCTCTCTCACTGGGTGTTCACACATCACTTGGACATCTGCCCCATGCATGGGAGGAGGGAGGAGTTCACCCAACTGGGAACACTCCAGCTGTGGGAACAAACATTCCCATGGCCTGCCTCAGCCTCAGCCTGGGAGGGAGGGTGGGTGGGTGAGGTGGAGAGTAATGTGTGGCTGCTCGGCCACGTTCCTGATGTCACCCCGCCATGACACACAACCATGGCTGCCTATTAGAGGCAGCCATGGCTCATCACCATGGAAACCCCCCATGCTGGGAGGAGCCAAGGCCAGGAACACATGTTCCCATCAGATTCGCCTACTCTGTCCCGACTGGGTGGCAGCGCACACGGATTGTAGGCCTGGCTCGTACTGGACCCACATTTCCTGCCCAGCTCCTACCTGGCTAGAGTAGGAACCAGGCCCACATCTAGCATGCCACAAACAGATGGTCTGCCATGACACTAACCCAGCTGGGCTGAACTGGGCCAGTGTCGCATATGTTTTTACCCATTGTTATTTATTGGACCAATAAAAGATGTCATTTGAACCACTTTGCTTCCCTCTCATTAATTCGAATGGTTTTCATGACTCCAGAACAGTTCAGAAAACTGCACTCTGCCTCTGCCACACATCTGAAACCTGGGCCCATGAGACCTCTGTCAGATGCGCCGTGCTGCTGACAGAGCTGCCTGCCAACTCAGCACAGCAGAAATATTATTGCAAACAAGCAGCCATGCCCACTTGTATCATATTGGATTGAAGACCATATGGAAAAAGGAAGCAGAAAATGAGATGGAAATAGCTGGAAGGGAAGAGGATCCTAGGTGTGCTTCCAGCTAGCTTTTGCCCTGTCCCCAGTCTTGTCTTTACCTTGGTTCCAGTTCTGCCTGATTACTTGACTCCGCCCTGGCTACCGGCCACTGACTCCTGTTCTGGATACTCATTTGGCTTTAGCTATTAAGCATGGACCTCTAACTTTGGCCGCTTTAGACGATCACGCTGTGCGCTCGCGCGGGGTTTCCAAAACCCCGCGAGAAGAGATTACACATGACGCCGCCGGCAATCATGTGCCTGATATAGCACCGCACATTCTTTTTGAGCCGCGAATGACCTACCTCGATCGGGGTCCCGTTCAGTTCCCAGCTTGAAAAGGATGCGCAGCGCGTATCAGGCGCGCCTTTGCCGGCGGCGTCACATGTAATCTCTCCTCGCGGGGTTTTTGAAACCCCGTGCGAGCACACAGCGTGATCGTCTAAAAGCGGCCTATGATCTTGGCCCAGCTATTCAGCTCTAAGCTGCTGGACCTAGATTTGGTCTTTGACCACCCTGATCTTCCAGCTTCTGACAGCTCTGGCCCTCAACCACAGATTCCAGCAATCTGACCATCACCCCCTGGCCTGGATCCCTGACAATGTTATTAAACATGTTATACAGGTGAATATTGTGGCATCCACATGTGTGGTGTCAAATCCATCTGTGAAAGAATTTGAAACTTATCCATAATTTATGAAGAAAGGGGGTTTGTGTGATGTATTTCAGAACAAGCATGATCTCCCAGGGATAGTCAAACTTGTTTTGCCTAATTTTAAAGCTAGTCAGAGAGCCTGGGTGAAACATTTTGACTCGTACTCGTCTGGCCTCATGTTCTGCTTAGATGAGGAGCAAACTGAAAAATAACCCAATGAAAATTAGGAGTGTGTTTGGTAACGTGTTGGGGGAAGATTGCTTCCAGCTGGTACCCGGGGCAGGGTGTCAGTGTTTCCACTCCCAGGGAGGGGGCAGGGCTCAGGGAGGCCAGCTTCCAGGTTGTTCCCTCAAAGGCAGGGAGCGGACTGAGGGATGCAGCAGTGGTGACAGCTGGACTCGGAGCTGGACTCGAGCCCGAGATGGGGAGTCAAGCGGCAGCAGAGGCCGTGGTGGGAGGAACAATGCTGCCAGCGCTAGTCACGATAGTAATGGTATGCCGGGTCGGGGGCAGGGGATAGTCGTGAGGGCTTGCCGGGACCAGCCCTTCCCCCCCAGACCGTATTTTGCCCACCTCACCCCTCGGAGGCAGTGGCTGAGGATGTTTCCTGTTTGCTCCCCTCCCCGCGAGGACTGCAACTCGGGTTTGTGCCATCTGTGCCCCCCCCCGGAGATTGTGATCAGGGATGCTGTTCAGATGCCTCCCCTTGTGGACTTTGTGGCGGGGGGTACATCACCACCCCCTGCGAGAAGTGTGTTTGGCAATGTGTTGGGGGAAGATCGCTTCCAGCTGGCACCTGGGGCAGGGTGTTGGCATTTCCACTCCCAGGGAGGGGGCGGGGCTTGGGGAGGCCAGCTCCTGGGTCACTCCCTCAAAGGCAGGGACCAGTCGACCACCATGCCGAGTGCACGTGCCGAAGGGGCCTGCCCTTTGGCTGTGGCCTTCGGCTGGAGCCAGTGGATGGAGTTGGGGTTTATTAGTATTTGGTGGGAAGGGGAGGAATATGTATATTTAGCCTGTGAAAGGACCCTCTCCTGGTGAGAGCAGGAGGTTAGGAGGAGGGATCCCCCCTGGTGGCAGCAGGGTGGAGGTTGGAAAGTAGCTGAGGGAGTTTGGTAGAATATAGAGAAGTTGGAAGGGTGATGTATTGCTGTACCTTGTTTTGGGGGGTTTAGTAGAATTGTATTTATGATGTTAAAATGGATTGTGGGGGGAGGGGTTTTGTAGTTATTGATGATTTTTTAAGATATTATTGGTGCATTGTTGCACAAGATGTATTTGTATTTGTTGTAAGCTGCCTCGAGCCATTTGTAATGGGAGAGTGCGGGATATAAATTAAAAATGAAAATGAAATGAAAATTATAATAGATTTCTCTTCTGCTCTAACCCAAATCAATCTATTATTAAAACAAATATAAATAAATCTCATATATATCCCTACCAAGTCCCATCCATCTATGCCCCATGATCCCATCCCTTCCTACCCACTCCCCTATCTTTCACTCCCCACATAATTTCCCTTCCAAACCCAGAACCTGTCCCCGAGGGGGGCCATGGCCATCCCCAAATCTCTCCACCTTGTCATTTCTCACAATACAAAAAACTATTTAAAATAAGTTAATAGTTTAGCAAACCCCCTCCCGCAAAAGAAAGTGCTGCTGTTATTGTTCCTGAAAACAACAACAATGGGGTGAAAACATTATGGCAAAAAGTGGCCTGAGTGAAAAATAGGTGCAGGGAGAATGTAGAAAAAGGATCGGAGAGTGGAGGTAAAACTGTGAATGGGAAAATAAACTCAGGGCTGGATGGCACAGGACTTACATGCTTTTGATGGCTCTACTTTCTCAGGCTTCCTTTTTTCTTTAAAATCGTTTTTGCAAATCCAGCAATTCTACAACAATTTTGCATTCAACAAGGTTTGTGTATTTTAATAACTGGGTCAATTTTTCTAAGATCAGTTTCCTGTGATGAATCCCCTTTTCACAGGATTCTAATGTCTGCTTTCTAGGAAAGTCTGTGCTGTGGAAATTCTTCGTTAAATCTTGATCCTGCAAGACAGATACAGGGAGCCTTCCAGAAGGACAAAGGAGAGTTAGTTGCTGGGCAGCCCAAGAACTGGGCTTTCACTAGTGGAGTGTTTTAAAGATCAAGGTGTACATCCCATTGACTGCCACTGCACGTGGTGTGCTAGCCTATCTAAGGGCATTTTCAGATGGACGTTTAATCTGGAATTAAAGCCTTAATTCCAGAATGTGATGTCCATCTGAATGATGCTAATTCTAGATTATAACCTAGGATTTAAAAAAAGATCTGGATATCATAAACCCCAGGAAGCTAGGCTTTATGATATCTGGATGTTAAACTAATCCTAAATAATGTCCCTCTGAACGGACTAATCCTAGATAGTTACTAATCCTAGATTAAAGACACAGAGTCCTACATAAAGACGTGACCACCGCTCTAGGCATTTGTGCCTCTGTGGTACATAGAGCTGACAGGCAGGGGAAATGAAGGGGGCTGACAGGGAGCAAGGTGGGGGTGGGTGGGTGAGAGTGGGGAAGTCCATCTCCAATTAAAGGTTGCGGCTGGGCTTTTTGGCCCCGGAGCCAGGGAGGAGAAGAAGGAGGGGGAGCGACAGAAGAGAATGCTGCCAGGGTGGGGGACACACACAGTCAGGGTGTCTGCTGTGGGGAAGCGTGGGAGGAGGCAGGAGGCAGATCATGGTATGTGAGGTCTCTGCAGAGCAGAGGAGGTGGTGGTGGAGGTGGCGGCGGCGGCAGCAGCAGGAGGCAGGATCCGGGCTCCTCCTGGCTGCGTTAAAATGAAGGGTCAGACGAGCCAGGCTAGACTTAGGCTTTGGTGCAGCTACCTCAGACTGGAGCAGCAGAGCCCAGGACTAAAATTCATCGCAGCAGCCCTCCCATGGACATTGATACAGCTCCCCCTGCTTCCTCCTGTCTCTCCCCCACTCCAACTCTTTTTTTCTTTTCTTTTGCAAACAGTTAGGAGTGGGAGGGAGGCACTGATCTCCCATTTAGTGGGTTTTTTCTTTGTACGCACAACCTCAGCGCTTCCCCACCTCCCAGACACTGTCAGCCTGCCTGGTACGTTAGCCAACAGAGCTGGTTGGGGAGTAGGTAGAAATGGCACTTGCAGCTCCACAAATATTTCTCTTTCTTTCTTTCCACTGTAGCAGACGCGCAGGCTTTCGGCTGTGCTTATTTGCTCCTCTGTGGTCCTTTCACCATCCGCCCCCGCCCACCTCTACATCGCACTGAGCACGTCCGCAAAGCACCGTGGAATTGCAAATTCATCCAGGAGACTGTAAATCCTGATTAACAGCAAGGTTGTGTTCAGATGGACTATCAAGGATTAACGTTATCTAGCATTAAAAATGTCTGCCACAGGACTGAGCATGTGCGAGTGAGAGCAGCAGGGCAAAGCGAGTGCTCCTCCAAACTGTGACTGAAAGAGGCCTCAAAAGAACTGTTAAAGAAAACAAACCTCCAGAAAAGTAAGAGAAATGGCAGGGGGAAGCAAGGGGGAGAAAAAAAAGACAGTAAAAGAAACCCCGCTGGAGAGATACTGCAGACAGAGCCTGAGGCCTGGTGAAAGGGCTAGAGGGGAGGCCTCATCAAAAGAGAGGGAAAAGATGGCGGCGGGTGCTGTAACAGAGGGGGAGGAAACCCCAGATGAGACTGAGCCTGAGGAGGAAGCAGAGGGGAAAACAATAAAGGCGCTCCTCCTTGAAATGAAAAGGGATTTCAAAAGGGATATGAACAAATTGAGAGACTCAGTGGAA
>QEPC01009804.1:593716-604948 GCA_003113815.1 Sphenodon punctatus | reverse complement strand
GAATAAAGTTTACCCACCACACTCAATAGGCTGATAGGACGATAGTTTCCCAGCTCCTGTATATTACCCTTTTTAAATATCGGGACCACCACACTTTCTAGCCATGTGCGTGGAATTATCCCGGACTTATTTACTTGTGTGAACAAACAGGCTAATACCTGGCTCCACCAATCAATATTCCCCTTCAGAAGTTCTGACGGGACAAAACCTTTCCCGGGAGCCTTATGTGTTTTTAACTGGATAATCAGATCCCTTACTTCATCTGCAGTAACTGGGTTCCATTGAGGTAAAGACTCAATTGAAAACTTCAAGGAATTTTCTATTCCAATTGTAGGCTTAGAGAATATGGCACTATAATGTGTTTCCCAACTATCCGGTGGTATATTTGCTTCCTCCTTGACCACACCTGAAACCCAGGAGGATTTAATTAATTTCCAAAACAAAACATATATATATCTTAGTAGGGATCGGTAGTAGGTGGATAGGTCTGTAATTTGACAGAATACCTTGTCACTTTTTGACAGAATACCTTGACAGAATACCTTATAAAAGAGAACAACAATAGCTTGATTCCATGCAGGGGGAAACTTCCCTGACCTGTTAATTTGAGTACAAATATGTGCAAACAAAGGTGCCCACCAGTCAGGGAATCTCTTTAACAATTCCGGAGGGATAATATAATTTCCTGGGGCTTTCTTTACCTTACGTTTGTTAATAATCCCCAGACGCTCTTCTACTTGAACCACCGGCCATTCTGGCCCTAAATCATCAATTCCCTCCAGCGGGTTCCGAGCTGCAGGGCCCACATATAAAGAGGCAAAATATCTTTCCCATTCCAATAGGGGAGTTGAGCTAATACTAGGTTGCACATACCTACTCAAAGGCCTTTCTATCGAACTCCAAAACTTAGCTGTATCTGAATTTTCTACAGCCTCCGCCAACTCCAGCAAACCCTAAAAAACTTTTTTCTCTTCTCTGTTAAAAGTTGCTTATAAGAATGCCTGGCTTCAGCTAGAATTTCATAACCAAAGCTCTGACCTGTCCATCGATAATATCACTGGACTTCCGCACCTCCTTGCGGCTTGCCCTACACTTCCAATCAAACCATTCTACTTTATTTCCTCCCCTATATCATTTCCCAGTACCCCCCTTTCTAGATAGCAAATGTTTTAGGTATGTGATCAGCTTCTCATAGGCAAACTAAAGATTCTCACTTGAGGAGGATTCCATCAATTCCCTTCTCAGTAGATCCCCAACTGAAGAATTTAAAATTTGCTGAACCTGACTCTCCATATTTTCACCCGATTTGCACGTGGGGGATTACCACCTATCTCCATAACTGGAGCTAAAGTAACTAACTACCAAGGGGAAGTGATCCGAATCTGGTTGTACATCAACAAAAAAAATGTTTATATCATCAAGCAAAGTTCTTGTAACGGCCACGTAATCCACTGTACTTTCCCCCTGACTAGACATATACGTTATTTCTCCAGGATAGTCTCTGTATATTCTTCCATTCAAAATTTCAAGGTTTGCCTGATATATCATTTTATAGAATAGTAGCCCATTTTCATTTAGGCCTTTATCCAGAGAAAGGCGTTCCAATAATGAGGAAAATTCTCACTCTCTCCAAAGATTTCCAAGTTGGAACACCTCCTCATCTGTCTGGCCAATACATCCGTAAAATCCCCTCCCATCAACACTGGGTCCTCCGGATATTGTTGGCCTAGTAACTCATTAAAGTCAGACAGCATCTTCCATGATGTTTCTTTGTAATAAGGAGAATTTTGAGGGGGAATATATATACATAACTATCAGGCTATAATTTTCCCTTTGAAGCTTCACACAAAATCAGGGGCATTATCCAACATTTTGCTATCCCAATCCTTCTTTACTAAACAAGCCAGACCACCAGAGGGCTGCCCTTTTTCTTTCTGTAAGGTGTCTTTGACACAATATGTGTCATAGCCTAAGAAAAATATATCTTCCAAGAGCCAGGTTTCCTGGAGGAATAGCACTTCAAAACCTCTCAGGAATGAAGTCAATCCCCCATCCCAACATTTTGATTTCTACTCTGCTATATTCCAAGAACTTAGACTCCACCCCTCAAAGGACCTATTATACCCCAGTCAGTCCTCGAGGTGGGGCATAGAGGGTGAGGTATTTTGTTTGGTTTCTCGTAGAGTACCCAAGCAGCTAGACTTACTTAAGGGGGTTTGAACTTGTACCTGAGGTTGTCCCAATAAACTACCCTCTCTCTGGACTAGGGTTTCCATTGGGGCAACCTCACCTAAATCTTCCACGTCTTGATCTTGAGGGCTCTTAATAGGGGTGTAAAAAAGAACCAACTGGCTAGAATTCACAGAAGGTTCGGTGCCTTGGGGTAAAGGGGTACCAGTATTTGTATCCGCTCCTGCCAAATGTATTAAATGTTCCCCATTTAGACTAGTTAATTTTGGTATTTTCCCACTATGCATCAATCCCAGTTTGGCAATCGTGTGTTCCTGTTCTTTCTTTGTAAAGGAGGGAAATGTCTCCAGGAGTGCTAATTCCTGAGGTCTGAGAATAGTCCCCTCGCCTAAGCTTTCTGGTTCTTTCCCCCCAGGTTCTCCCTCCTCTTGAAATAACTCCATAGAGGAGATCTGCTCTATACTGGGCTCTATACCTGAAAAGTCTGAACTACATGCAAAAGAGAACCTAGATCTTTTCTCATCTAGGCCTAAAGGTGAGGTAACGGTCTCTAACCCTTTTACACTCCCTACTAAACCTTCTTTTATCTCCACTCTCCTTCCCCTTTTAGGCCCCGATGCTCTCTTCTTTTTGCTTTCATAATCAAACGGAGAGACTCCTAGTCCTTTCTCTGTGCATAATTTATCATTTCCCTCCAAATTTGACTTTACATTAGTGCCCATAACCCTCCCAGACTTCAATACAGCTTCCTTAGATTTTATAAATGTTCTTTTTCTAGTTTTGCCAAGTCAGACCCCTCTACTTTCCTCCCTATTTTATCTTGCTGCAATGTTCCTCCATGCTGTTCCTCCTGGGACCCCCTCCCCCATTTATAAATACCCTGGAGGGGAAAAACCCTGTCGAGACTTCATTATTTGGCTCACCAAACTTGTTCTAACAAATATGATCATACATTTCATTTTATTTTTTACTGTCCAGATCATCTGAATTAACCCAGTATCTCTAGGGGTGCAGTTTATTTGAGCCAGGATGTTTATTTGCCCTGCCACCATACTGGTGGATTCCCAGTCCGGAAGAAACCCACATGGGGTTAAATATATATTGAGCACAATGGAATCTGAACTCAAGTCCAGATTATACTTTAATAAATAGTCAGCTACCAATCCCTAGACATCAATATTATGTTCTGCTAATGAGGGCCCAACCCGTCCCAAGGATTGTAATTGCCCATTTAAAGGGGATGTACCAATATTTACGGTCCTATTACAATTAGCCAGCCAGAACGCTGTTCCTTTCTCCATATAGTTTAATATCGTATATAACTGTGCAGAAATATGTTGCAATATCTTACTAATCAGTAAAATTTGAGTAGCCAAAAAAATCCCTTGACACCTGATGTGTAGCCCCCCAAATCCTACGCTTTTCCCTTGACCCCCCTTCCCTACTGTGGGTCTCTGTCTTTTCCATCTTATTAGAGTCCCCTATCCCCCAACATCCTGGTACATTAATTGAGGCTGCATCTTCTATCTCTAAACCTGAAAATGAGTTATAGACTGGGACAGAAAAGCCATGTAGACCTTTGTCTAAATTTCTTATCTCCATTTGATTTGTGGAGGAAAAAGTCATTTAATTTTCTTTGTTTTGGGGGTGGGGTGGGGTGTCAAAGGGCCCTGTAGCTTGCCAACTTGATTCCTTTTTGCAGGCATAATATCAGAGTCAGAGCCTTATATATAGTGCATACAGGGAAAAATAATTAGAAAACTAAAAACACAAAAGTTACACTTCTCCCTACTACCAATAATTAAAAATAAATAATATCCTGTCACATACATCCCACCAAAAATCCTTTCCCCAACAATTTAGAAATATACCATAAATCAGCCATCCCTTGGGTTATATCAAGGATATTAACCCTCCTACCCACCTGATCTTTTTTTAAGGGCCTTTTTCAAGGACCCTACCCTTTTACATTCAAATGTAAAATATGACAGAAACCTATGATCCAGGACCTCTTGGCCACTCCAAAGGGCCACTTGCAAGGGCTGCACTCTTTTGCATGCAACCCTTCGGTTTGTAGTCTATGGTACGTGCCGACGGCACAGCCATAGGCTGGGTCCCCTCTGATGGAGGCACTGGCGGTGGCAGTAGGTGTGGCCTGATGGATCTCAGTTGCTGTGCGCTCCTGAAGGTCTTCCCACGCTGGGGTGTGTGTGTGTGTGTTTGAAATCCTCTCCTCTCAAACTATCTCCACACAAATCCCAAATGGGGCAGCAAAAGCCCCTATCCGAGTAAAGTTAAAAACAAACCAAAAACACCTGAAGACTTGAGGCTGCTCTCCCCTGGGTTCCAACTATTCACTCCCCACCGATTTGATATAGGTTTAGTGACTAGTGGATCAGAACTTGTTTTGGGGACCACTGTGTTGTAAGGTAGGTCTGAAAGCTAGGCCACAGATTTATATTTCTGCTGCTTTCACTGTTGTACGACAATGATCATACACCTGTTTTCAAAATAAACATGTGCAAATCAATGTGTATCTCCTAGTGCTATTCAGCACTTCCAGTGATGTGGGTTTTCCAGAAAATGTTTGAATCGGAACATTTTCCAGAAAGTTTTCCCATGCAAATTCTTATTTGCATTTAAATTAATTTGCATAAGAAAAATTTAAATAGGAAAACTTTCTGTGCAAAGTGTCTATGGTCCTGGAAAAGTTTCCTCAGAAAAAGTTGGTAGTGGAAAATTTTCCACCCCACATCACTGACTGCACTCCTGCCCAAATAGTCCCCTTCTCTCTGCCAACTTGCTAACAGGTTACAAAATTAGGGCTTGATCCTGTTGAGATTTATGCCATTGACTTCAGTCAATGAGACCCTTTGTTCCTATCAGCTAAACAATGATTATGATCAACATTTACACCCAGGGTCAGTACAGATAATTCTGGCCCAATCCTCCATGTGCCCATGTCTGTAAAGCCAGAAATGGAGTGTATGGCCTTCCTTTCCCCGTGCCCTGAGAAATGTGGGGGATGAGTAGCAGGGCAGCTGAAGGAGGAAGTATCTGTAATGTGTTCTTCTGAGCAACCATGCATGTTTGCAGAGGGACTAAGGAGACAGAGGTTTCTGATTAAACTGGAGGAACTTGGGGGTGTAACAAAGGAGAGGCAGCCCAGCTTGCCAAATGATTAACCCTTCAGTGTACTCACCCTTATGCAGCCCAGGAGCATGAACAGTAAATATCCCCAAAACCTGTGCCCCCGAGCAAACTCACAGGTTTAGCAGCCTTGTCTGAATCAGCCTTGTTTACATTTCCTTGGGCAGGATTCCTTGCCTGCCTCTACTTGACTTGCTACGGGTCAGGGCTTTGGCTTTACCAGCTCCCCTACTTCTGGGCTGACAGCTAGTCTGGTTCCTCTGCCTGTACTTCTCTGCTCTCCAATATTAACTATTTCCCCTTGGAAAGAAATATTTGCAGTAGGAGGAAGGAAAAGGCTTCTCTAAAGTTTCTGGAGTGGAAAAGGAAGAGAATTAATACTCCTAGTGCTCTGCCCTCCAGCACCCCAATTCTAAGGTGCTCGACTTTGGAGCAGCTAGACACAGTTGCAGCATAGTCTCCCAAGAGGGCTTCCAGGCTGACACAGTACAAGTTTTACTTTCATTTCCTAATTTACTGTGCAACATACAAATGTGCTGTTGATTTGTTCATTAGCTCCCCTGAGACATTAAACCAGAGGTGGGGAACCTTTTTCCCTCCCAGGGGCCACTTTGAACGCTTGCACAAGCTCCAAGGGCCGCACGGAGGTTGGAGCGGGGGTGCTTAAGGGATGTACTCAAGGAAAGAAGGGCCCAAATCATTAATCTGTGCCATGGAACTGTCCCCTCTCCTTGTTTGCATGCTCCCATCTCTGCTCCCTTCTCTGGAGCTCAGTTTTTCAGTGATTGGAGGTAAGAACTGGATCCAAAGGCCAGATTCAGAAAGGGAAAAGGGGCCACACAAACCTGCTTAGGGCTGCATTTGACCCCCAGGCCTGAGGTTTCCCACCCCTGCATTAAACTGTAGCATTGACTAAATGATCACAGTTCACTGAGCCCACTATAGGTCAGGCAGCAAAATGTTATTTAAGCAGAAGATTTAGGCACACAAACCGATTGGTTTTGCTCTTTTATCTTCATTGAAGGAAACTGTCCAATCATGGTCCTGTAGTCTAGCTATAGGCATAGAAGGGATTCAGTAGCGAATATTAACAGCCAGGTTTATGCTGTGGCTGCGTGGACAGCAAAAAACAAGTTCTTTGTTGGCCTCATAGCGTCTGCAAAGTCTCATTTCGGCAGAGCTTTTCCGGGTGGTGAGGGGGCTGGTCGGTCTGACCTCCCTCTGCCTGGAACTGGAATTTTCCAGTGCCTGCTGTGACATGTTTGTGGATTACTTCGCAGATAAAAATCACTCGTATTCATCATGACTTCAACGCTGCACTTATATAGGAGAACCTGAGGTTATGGAAGCCCCATCTTGTCTGATTTTATAGAATCAGTTTCAGTGGGTGTCACCCATCAATGCGGGGGGATGTTCTTGGGGCGGTTAGAGTCACCTCTTGTGAACTGGACCTGTGCCTGTCCTGGCTGGTTAAGGCCAACCAGGAGATGCTGGGGCTGTTGCTGACTGGGGTGGTCAATGCCTCCCTGGTCAATGCCTCCCTTCAGGAGGGCAGAGTGTCAAGCCGTCTTTAAGAGGCAGTGGTGCGTCCTCTGCTCAAAAAACCGTCACTTGACATGGACTCCCCCGCCAGCTATCGGACGATCTCTAGGTTGGGGCTCAGCTACAGGAACATCTTGACCCCTCACAGTCTGGCTTCCACCCAGGTTATGGCACTGAGACAGCACTTGTGGCTTTAGCTGACTACCTTCACTATGAATTCGCTCAGGGTCATTCAACCCTGCTGATTCTGTTAGATCTGTTGGCTGCGTTTGATAACGTTGACCATGAGATGTTGGTGACTCGCCTGTGGGACTGAGATAGAGTGGGCGGGATTGTTCTTGAATGGTTCCACTCTTTTCTGGCTGGAAGAACTCAGTGAATGGTGCTCGGGGATTATTTTTCATCGCCCCAGGACCTCTTGTGTGGAGTCCCATAAGGTTCCATCTTGTCCCCTCTCTTGCTCAATGTGTATATGCAGCTGCTTGGTGAGGTTGTAAGGAGGTTTGGGGTGCGGTGTCATCAATATGTTGATGACACCCCAGTTTACCTCTCTTTTTCATCAGATCCAAACCCGGCAGTCTCGGTGCTTACTCAGTGTTTGGCAGCTGTGGAGGACTGGATGAGGGCCAACTGACTGAAGCTGAATCCTGACAAGACGGAGGTGATGTTAGTGTGGAAGACGGCGGGGTTGGTGTCCACCATCATGGATGAGGTTTGCTCCCTGCTGGTTCCCCAGGTTCGTAGTCTGGGAGTGCTCCTAGATTCCCAGCTCCACCTGGATGTCTAGGTGGGGGCTGTGGCGAGGAGTGTATTTCGTCAATTATATCTGGTGCGGTGGCTTCGGTTGTATGTCTCAGACTCCAACCTGGCCACTATCATCCATGCTTTCATCACCTCCAGATTGGACTATTGTAACGCGCGTCGCTCTACGTGGGGCTACCCATGGTGATGGTTTGGAGACTGCAGCTGGTGCAGAATGCGGCAACCCATTTCCTTACGAGATTGGGTCACCGGGAGCATATTAAACCGATGCTCCGTTCTCTGCACTGGCTACCTATAGTCTTCTGGGACTGATTCAAGGTGTTGGTACTTACCTATAAAGTCCTAAACAACTAGTGCCCTATCTATCTGCGGGACTGCTTCAGTCCCCAGGCTCTGGACTGACCCCTGTGGTTGACCAGGGATGCCTTTCTCAAGGTCCCCCAGTTATCCTGGGGGGTTAACAATAGAGAAAGCATTCTTGGTGGCTACACGGAGGTTGTGGAACTCCCTCCTGGCAGAGACCCAGTTGGCCCCGGACCTCCCCTCTTTTCAATGAAAATGTAAGACCTGGCTGTTCTGCCAGACGTTTTGAGGGGGTGGGGATGGGTGAGTGGTAGGGGAGTGGATTAGGGTGGGTGTTTGGGATGAGTTTTTACAACCTACATGTTTTATAGAGTTTTTATAGAGTTTTATATTTAGCTTTTATTTTTATATAACATAAGCCGCCTTGAGCTGCTGTGGCAGGAGGGCATGGTATTAAATTCATTAAATAAATAAATATTAGGAATAAAACTTTAGACTGCTACCTTTGGGAGAATCTATTGCATATCCTCCTTGTTAATAAGACACATCACTTGTTCTTTTGTCATTGAAAGAAATGACCAATAGGCTTTTAGAAATAAATAAAAAACCTCCCATTTGTTTAAGGTTAGCAGCTAATTTCAGTCTGATTTCATTAACCATGCAGAAATGTGGCCCTTATTGCTGTCAACTGGCCTACTCATTTGGCCTCATCACGTATGGGATGGAGTAACAGATGGCCCTTTACTGCCTGCAAGATCAGACCCACAAGGCAAGTCCTTGCAGGGGACAACCCCCTTGGAAGTCAGGCAAGGAGCATTAAGCATCTGGCCCTTTAAGAGGTCAAATAAGGAAATGGTTGCTTGGCCTGGTCTGGGAGCTGCTAGTCAGCTGAGGGCAACTACCAAAGTGTTAAAGGCTAGGCAAGCAAGCTCAGAGACAGACCACCAGCGGCTTTGAGAGCTGGCTGTGGAAGCACTAGCTGAGAGCGGTGGGGTGCATTGTCCGGAGCACACAAAGGAAGATGTGGAGGAAACAAAAGTGTTTGGCTGGGAATCCGGCAAGGGGCTCACTGTCAAAGGCAGTTAGATGGAAGCCAAGTAAGGGGGCTTGCCAGAAAGAGACTGTTTGCTGTATGGGGTTGTGTGACTGCGTGATAAATAAATGTCATGGGGAAAGGGGGGCAACACAGTCATTTGGGGTAATGGGACACAGACATTTGGGGTATCCGGGGTAAATATGGCTACTAAGAAGGACAGCTAAGGATAAAGACCAAAAGATTGTGAGCCTTACCACCCTGCTGAACTGGTTTGGCGGGGGGGGGGGACAGAGAAACCATTGTTAGGCAGAACAAGCATTTTGTTGCAAAGGTAACACCCAGGTGGGGTCTGCAACCAGCTGAGAATAACAAGGAACAGGAGGGAGAAAGTGACCTGAGCCCCCTGCAAAGAAAGTGAGGAGACAGGATCTCTGCTCTCTCTCTTCCATATTGACCAGCAAGGAGTAAGCAGCTTGCAGGAGAGGCTGCACAACCATGAACTAGAGACTTTCCAAATTCACTAAAAGAACTGAGGCCGCAACGCCAAGGTCGCAAGAGACTTTGATGGACCTGGATTGTGACTCAGGGTAAGAGGACAGTTAGGGAACTTCAGTGGATTTTAGAATGCATTGGCTTTATATTTGATTTATGGACTTGCACCATCTGATCAACAGCCTTATACTTGTATGTACTAAATGTATGTTTTATAACCAAGCCTAGCATGCTTGTGTGTTTATTTGGCCTTGGGGGGATTCACTAAGGGGGTACCCTTTCTAGGTGAGAGCCTAGATGGACCTTTTTTGTATAAGACAACCCCACCATGAAATCCTCCAAGCCACAGGTGGCCAGAGAAAGTTCTCTGAGTTACGGCTGGGCTGAGAGAAGAACAAAGGGAGGCGTTTCTGGGGGTGTGGACCTTCGAAAGATCCCTGATTGTGGTGAGGGTTGCTGATCACTTGGGAACCCATGTGGGCACAGGCAACTGGGTTGCATCTGACCTAGTGGGCATCCAGGGAACAGCCTAGAGAAAGAGGTGTATCGAGAACAATCCTGGTGTTGTGGCTGGACCCTTCAGAAACCCGTTGCCTGGTTTGGATAATGCAGGTGCAAAATAAATGAACAAATTTAGAATTAGCTCTGACATTTGGGTTTAGCTATGCATTAGTCAGATAGAACTGTTTTCCTTGTGAGTGCTGCATCTCCAGTGTCAACATCATGCATGTTCTTGCTGTACTTTTAATTTGAGACTAAGTTTAATGCCTTTGGCAGCTAATCATTTATTGAGCAATAAAATCTGTTTAAAGGCAATTATGAACTAGATAATGACTTGTGAACTAGATAATGACTATTTGCAAGTGTTAATGCCCAAGGCAACAACGAAGGATTTAAAGCACTTTTACTGGCAAGGAATGCTTGAAAGAACATAGCTATTGTAATAGATCTGTGTTTGTATGTTTTTAGGGTTACTGTATGTAGTTAGTGACACCAGGAATAAAGGAGAGGGACACCCAGCCCGTCCTTCTGTTTACAGATCCATTATATGCGGCCTACAACACCCAATTTAGCAATTCTGAGTTTATCCAGCAGAGGGTAGTGGTGTATATACTCAGTCAGCAGTTTGCTACATTACTCCAAAAAAGTATTCTTGGGACAAATAAAGTATAAACATTCTAGCAACATACTCTGTTATCAATGAACAGACACAGCAGCAAGGATTTCACAGAGAGAATGTCTACTTGGTAGGGACCCCATCAGTGCTTCCTCCGGGGAAGTTGGGGCTACGTGTGAAATGGTAGTTTGAGCCCTTCCTAACATCGGAATGTCGGATGGACATGCACTGACTCACCTATTACAAAAGGGAAAAGTTTATCTTAACTAACTTGTAGTGTTGTCAGGACTCACCCACCCCTGGCCTTAAACCAGTGCCCCTGCAGTTCCCAGAACAGCAGCCTGACTCATAATGCCGCTGCAGTTTCCCCAACAAATTGCCTTAGTTCTGGTCCTACCTCTCAAGCGTCCTGGATTTTGTCCTGGATTTTCTGGGATGTCCCTGATTCACATCTCTTTTGTTATTATCTGTCCTGCCATCCTGGAAAACTGCTGTCAAGTCTGGCATTAGAAAGAGAAGGGTGAGGGGGAGCAATTTACAAACCATCAAAGGGAGGCAATGAGATGGATTCTACTGCCTGAAAGGGCTGAGCAGGTTTCTCCAGGCAGGCTCAAAGCAGCACCTCCCATGCTCTAAAGAA
>QEPC01009804.1:532585-545174 GCA_003113815.1 Sphenodon punctatus | reverse complement strand
CTCAGATTGTAAGCCCTAGGGGCAGGGACCGTGTCTATTTTATTACTTTGTAAAGTGCCATGTACACTGCTGGCGCTATATAAATGTTTGTTAATAATAATAATAATAATTAGAGAGAGAGAGAGAACACACATACTGCCAGTCCAGCATATATATACCTCAAGCTAAGTAAATATGTGCCTCACTGACCAACTCTATCTATCTATCTATCTATCTATCAGCTTCAGCGCAACTTGAGCATCACCTGTGCTCTACCACCTACACTCCCACTTCAGCAGATATCTAATCTAATCTATCTATCTATCCATATATGGGTCACATAGTTGGTCAGTGAGGCACATATTTACCTGCCTGCCATGGCAGCCCTGGCCCAGAAACAAACATGCAGCCCACCCGATGTGTCCTGCTTTGGCCCGATTGGCAGACTCTACCCCAGGCTGTGATCCTGGAAGTCTCTGAAATCACAGCCCAGGCTAGCCACTAACATGACCCGGGATACCCTGGAACAAACATCTGGCAGCACTTGCACACACGTGCAGGTGGGGTCTGTGCCCAAGCGTGCCACAGCAGGCCAAGCCAGTCCACTACCATGTTTGTTTTTACCTAAACTTAGTGAGTGTCAAGTAACAGGTTCATTTACTCAATCCATTTTTGGGGAACAGGCATTTTATACCAGGATAAATTTTAGAATGGTGGGATTTTTTAAAAACTGTTTTGAATTCTTCATGATTATACAGTGCCCAGATATTTCTTTGAATGTAGTATAGACATAAGGCAGTCAATAAAAATTGGGTGAAATCCTCACTTATTCAAGTCAGTGGGAGTTTTGCCATTGAATTCAATGAGTTCAGCCTAAGCATATAAAAGTTTACTTGACTTTGGTATCGCTACATGTATTACTTAAAAAAGGTAATACTGGCTCTGCAACTCAGAGACAGTATAGTTATCGTGTGATGTAGCAGTTGTTATGGTAATAAATCTTAGGAAGAGTCAATTAGACACATAAAAGCCATGGAAATCATCCAAGTGTAAATTTATTTTTGCTTCTTAAACTGGATTCATGAATTTATTTCAGTGTGGAAATAGGTGGAGCACCTGTTGAAATATGATTGACCTTGTTCCTCTTTTTGGCATTATATAACCCCTGTGTACATAAGAGAAATGACTTGATGTAGAACCAGACATCTCTACTGAAAGGTCTTTCTTTCCCTAGCCTTATTTATTGTTTACCTCAGTAGCTGTTGTATTTAACAATGAAAAGCATTTAGGGAATGCAGTTTGTATGTCAGAATCTAGCTGTATTATATTTTTTAAAACATCCTAGAATACTGCATTATTCTAAACAATATAATCTCCTTTCAGGCTAGTTCCTATGAAAGTACAACAATCATTACCGATATAAACACGACCACACAAAAACACAACCACGCTAGAATTCACTAAACAGCAGCACCGTTCTATATGTATTCTTAAGCCAATGAAATCTATTCTATTAAAACGTCAGTTCTTTGTATCTCTGTGACTCCTGAACAAGAAACATTTGTGTATGGTGTCCTTAAAAAATAAAAGTAATATGAAATTATTTTCCTGCTATTCACACTGTTTTTAATTCAACTCTTCATCATTTACTTCAGCTCCTGATTTACACCAAGGGAAGTGAGAGGAATCAAGCACTTTGTGTGTGGTGCAGGCCCTTCTGATGTATTTATTTCTGTTCTGTGAGCCAGAGCCACTGAGTCACATATTGATTTATTTCAAAAGCCTTAAGGCATGAAGTACAAAGCTGAAATGAAGGATTTTTCATAGGCTCTTCTAAGCCTCTGGCAGTAGATAATGCATTACCTTAAAGACACGTTAGAGACACTATGCATCGCCATTACATGTGAATTTAAAATAAAGATAGAGATTTCCTAGGCAATAAAACTGCAAAGATAGCTCTGGGCCACAGATGAAAGGTACCAGTGACAGAATGAACAGGTAAATGACCAACTTTGAATCCCAATATAAGTCAAGTGTCTCTCTTCTTCAAAGCACAACGTAACACTATGGAAAAGCCTTTGTGTAATAACTAAATCCCCTGGCAGCCTGTCCATCTAAAGGTGGAGCACCAGATGTGCAGGCAGAGCAGAAGCACAGCAGGCAGCTTTACACTGGTGTAACTCCACTGACTTCATTGGAACAGCTCACAAAGGGTAGTAGAATTTGTTACTTGTAGCCTTTAAATCAAAAACAGATTTCTTGACTGTCGACTGATGCGCCTTCTACTGTAATTAATTAAAACCCAAGCACCTGTAACTTCGTAGCTTCATCAGTGTATCCCTGACTCTCCCTATGTCCCTACAGTGGTGGAAACATCTACTGCTTATCATTTCTAAAGTACTACTAGTCATATGCAGTGCTGTGTGCTGTCCCCCTCCTCTTGTATCCCATACTAGATTGTAAGTCCTTCAGGAGAGGAACCTACTTCTAATTCATGATTGCTCAGTGCCAGGCATATTGCTTGTACTATATAAATAATAAATAATCTATGCATGGATCTCTCAGGGATGAGGTAGATACCGTGGATCCTGCTTAATGGCAGGGGGCTGGACTAGATAACCCTCAGGGTTCCTTTCAACTCAGTGATTTTATATTTTTAAAAGACATGCTATTGAATAAGGGGTTCAATAGCATTCTCTTACGAATAGCACTATACAATAGCATTCTCTTACGAATAGCACTAAACAAAGAGCATTCTCTTATGAATAGCACTAAACAAATAGCATTCTCTTACGAACAGCACTATACAAATATAGCATTCTCTTACGAATAGCACTGTACAAATAGTGTTATCTTAAGAACAACTCTCTCCCCTTCAGGAAGTTCTTGCTGAAATTCTGTGACCTGTCAAGCATTCCGACTTGAGGAAGCTCAGGGGATCGTCGTTCCAACCGCTGCCCTTCCTGCTTCATCCATACCATGGGGACCTGTGTTGTTGGCGATTAGGGAGCATATGCCTAGAAGCCGTACGGTCAATGGCCTCAGTCAGCACAGAATTCCAAAAAGCCATGTAGAGTTTTTATCTCTATGTAGTGTAGTGGAGATACCATGAAGGTATCTTCTAACTCCATGTAGGATAGTAGTACACAGGAATCTTATTCACAGGGTTAATTTATGGATTTGAGTTCATTCCCTTTGGGGGCAGAAAATGCTGCCCTGAAGGACATGCCAACAAGAGGTTAATCAGGTCCTTCATATTTTTCTCCTCTAACCTTTCAGTAAGATCACTGAATATACTCTTTTTAATCCTGCCACTGACTTTGGGCAAATTACTCAAATTCTGTCTCAGTTTGCCCACTTGCAAAATTGATATAATATGCTGCTCAAGGATGTAACAAGGGTTCCGTGTGAGAGGTGCTGGCTGGCTCACTGGAGACCTCATCCCCTGCCCTGACCACAGCAGGATTCACCCCCTGTCCTCACTTGGGCCAGACTAGGCACACTTGTCAAATTAACCTTATCCATACTGAAAATGGCAACGTGGATAATAACTGCTACCCATTTCTGTTCCGTCAGNAAGAATGAGTAAAATAAATTAAGAGCTAATGAAGCAATGTGAATGGTCAGCAGTCGCCATCGACAGACTTACCCTCTACCCTTGCAAATCATTTTGGTTCCTTTTGATCAAGACCAAAGCCAAGGGCAGTGCCCTTGTCATGGATGGACCATTATCTCCTTCAGGCCAGTCTCTCAGCGCACCCCCTTCAGAAGGAGAGTGGGCCAGTTAGGATGGCCCGCCCTCGGAGGCTGATGGAACCCCAGTGGTTCCAGGATGCCCTGGGGGAGTTATCCCTGAACCTGGACGGTCACTCTGTTGATGAGCTGGTCCAGCATTGGAACATCTTGCTGGGGGAGACCATTGACAGGGTGGCTCCGAGATGCCCTCTGCCTCTGTCTCATCACCGCAGGGCCCCTTGGTTTACTGAGGGGCTGCGGTGTATGAATCGGGTAGGCAGGAAGCTGGAGCGACGCTGGCGTCGGACTCGATCTGACTCTGACCGACTACTCCATAGGGCCCATTTGAGGTCCTATGTTGAGGCTGTGAGGACAGCAAGGAGGGAGTTCCTTGCTGTCCTCATAGCATCTGTGAAGTCACACCCGGCGGAGCTGTTTCGGGTGGTGCGGGGGCTGGTCAGTCCGGCCTCCCTCCGCCTGGATGGGGACTTGTCCCAGGCCTGCTGTGAGGAGTTTGTCACCTACTTCGCAAACAAGGTCGGATTCAGAGCAACTTTGACGCTGAATTAGGGGCAGTAGGCGGAGAACGTGAGGTGGTGGAGGCCCTGTCTAGTCAACTTTGTGGGGGGAGTTTCAGGAAGCGATGCCAGTCGATGCGGTGGATGTCCTGGGGTTTGTGTGAGCCACCAGTTGTGAAATCGATCCGTGCCCGTCCTGGCTGGTGAAAGCCTCCAGGGAGATGTTGGGGACGGTGCTGGCGAGGGTGGTCAATGCACCCTTGCAGCAGGGGAGGTTGTCACCTAGTCTCAAGGAGGCTGTGGTGCGCCCCCTGCTGAAAAAACTATCGTTGGACGTGGGCGCACTCACCAGCTACTGTCCTGTCTCTAACCTTCCCTTTTTAGGGAAGTTTATTGAGCGAGCGGTGGCGACCCAGATCCAGGCACATCTAGATAGCATTGGTTACCTGGACCCATTTCAATGTGGGTTCTGCCCCGGCAATGGCACCGAGAAGGCGCTGGTGGCCTTGGTTGATGACCTCCGCCGGGAGATGGATGCAGGATGTTCAACATTTCTCATCCTTCTAGATCTCTCGGCCGCTTTTGATACCATGGACCATGGGCTGCTGTTGAGATGGTTGCGTGACCTGGGGGGTCTGGATGGAACTGTTCTTTAATGGTTCCGCTCATTCCTCTCGGGGAGAAGCCAGCGGGTGGTGCTGGGAGCTGAGACATTTTGCCCCTGTGCTTTATCCTGCGGTGTTCCGCAAGGTTCCATTCTGTCTCCATTGTTATTTAATATATACATGCAGCCCTTGGGGGAGGTTGTGAGAGGGTTTGGGGTGCAATGTAACCAATATGCTGATGATACTCAGTTGTACCTCTCTTTTTCAGCTGACCCAGACCCTGCTGTCTCGGTGCTATGCCAGTGTTTGGAGACCATGGTGGAGTGGATGTGGCAGAGCAGACTGAAGCTCAACCCCAATAATACGGAGGTGATGGTGGTGGGGAGAGCCAGGGAGGTGTTGGCTCCCTGGTTTGGGGGGGGTTGCCCTTCTGTAGCTTAGCAGGTTCGGAGTCTGGGGGTGATTTTGGATGCAGACCTCCACCTGGAGCAGCAGGTGGATGCAGTGGCGAAGGCTGCCTTCCGCCAGTTGTATCTGATGTGGAGGCTGCGTCCATTCGTCTCTTGCCTGGACCTGGCCTCCCTCATCCATATCTTCGTCACCTTAAGGCTGGACTACGGGCCATCGGGACCATATAACACCTGTGCTCCGGACTCTGCACTGGCTGTCGATACCGTGCCGAGCCAGGTTCAAGGTACTGGTGTTAATATACAAGGTCCTTCACGGTCTGGGCCCCTCATACCTCAGGGACTGCCTTGCCCTCCACGCCCCAGAGCTGCTCCTTCGGTTCACCGGGGGTGCCTTCTTGGAGGTTCCCAGTGTTAAGCGGGGGGCCACAATGGAGAGGGCATTCTTGGTGGCTAGGTTGTGCCTTGGAACTCCCTCCTGGAGAAAGCTCGCCTGGCCCCAAGCCTTTTGACATTTCGGCAAATTTGTAAGACCTGGCTGTTCACCCAGGCCTTTGGGGAGGGGGGTGAGGTGGGTTAGGGGGTGTTTTATCTTCCCCCACCCTTATTTATTTTTCATTATCATCCCAGCCTGTTTTATTGTAGTGTTTTATGGACTATTTAGTATATTATATATACTAAATAGGGGACATGTTCGCAGGAGGGACGGGATACAAATTGAAAAAATAAATAAATAAAATGAATACTGGCAAATAACAAATCTACTTCCCATTTTAGCTCTAATTGCAGCTATCAACTTGCATGTTTACTTCATGGCTCAGAGTACTTCTCAAAGTAGAGAATACTGATTAAAGCTTCTCCCATGGATATAAATAAACATAAACATTATTGAAAGGCAACAAAATAAAAGGAAATTCATTATTAAGAAGTTAGAAGCAGTTTCTCCTGTTTCTCCTGGAATAAAATAAATCCTGAAGCACTTCCAGAAATACATGAGTGCTTTGCAAATTATAGGTTTTACCCCCAATCATTAATATTATTCATTTTTTCAACTCCAAGGACTGGATCCTGTAAACATTTATGCACAAGCTTAATTTTGCTATTGTGAGTAGTCCCACGTAGGTGGGCTGCATACCAAAGCACTGTTCCTACAAAGAATTATTCATGTGCTTATCTCTCTGCACTAAGGGCCCAATCGAAGGTCAGTGCACACATCAAGTGGAGATTGAGAGTGAACACCAAGCATGCATAACGTGTGCACCAAATGCAGAATGTGCTTGCATACCATGCATTTGGTGTGCATATATCCTTCCCATGGTGCACATGCAGTGTGCACTTAGTGTGTGTGAGCACCAAGAGTGTACACTTGGTGCAAGCGTGGACCTTGGATTGGCCTTTTTGGCTTTAATCTCTGAACAATTTATTCCAGAGTGGTCCCCTCTATAACTGAAAACTTCGGATTAATTCCATAGACTTCAGTGGGACTACTCACAGTGCAGAAAGTTAAGCATGAGCAAAAGTTTGTACAGAATGGAGACCTAGGTTAATACGACTACTTAAGGCACAATCCTCCATTCATTAAAGTCAATGGCTCAGCTCCCATTGACTTTATGATGTATTTATTTATTTATTTGATTTTTATCCCACCCTTTCCTGAAGGTTCAGGGCAGCTAACATCATAAAAACAAGCACTTAAAAATACAAAAGATAAACCCCATAAAATCACATAAAATACCCCAGTTCCTAATCCTGTCTGTTAAATGCCTGGCCAAATACATAGGTCTTACATTGCCTCTGGAAGATGCTCGAACTAGGGCTTTGCTGAACCTCTAACACAAGGGAGTTCCAGAGTTGTGGAGCAGCCACTGAGAATGCCTTTCTGCATACCCAAGTGGAACGCGTGTGGAGCAATGATGGAAGTTGTAAGAGAGCACTCTTGGCTGATCTTAGAGGCTGTGAGGGGACATCTGGGGGGACATGTAAGGCATAGGCTGTTTAGGGCTTTATAGATCAAAACCAGCACCTTGAATTATGCCTGGAAAACTATTCGCAGTCAGTGCAGACCCTGAACACTAATGTAATATGCTCCTGGTGACCCATCCTCGTCAGAAGGCAGGCCGCCACATTCTGCACCAACTGCAGCCCACAAACAGTCTTTAAGGGCAGCCCCACATGGAGTGCGTTGCAGTACTGTAGCCTCAAGGTAAAGAATGCCAAGTTAAATGGATGACTGTGGCCAGGTCGATATCTGAAAGAAAGGGTTGCAGCCTTCTGGTGGAGTTGGTGAAAGACATTCCTAGCCAGGGCTACAACCTAATATTCTAGACACAGATCAGGATCCAGGAGCAACCCAAAGCTGCGAATCTGAGTAACCAGGGAAGGTTTTACCCCATCAATGATGAGAGTTCCAGGCTCCTGCCTCCAGGTCACAGGGTTGGCCAACCATCATCACTTCAGTTTTGCCTGGATTCAGCTCAATCGGCTCCCTGAAAGGAAGGTGATTCAGGGTCTTTAATACCCAAAGTGACATAATAAACAAAGCCCAGACAGAGAAAAAGGAACAGTAACACAAATTTCAAACAAGTGCTACCAGTTACTTAATAGATCTCTAATTGCTGTGCATATATCAATTACTGCTATCAATTACTTAATAGACCTTTTCTGGCCTCTGCCTGGAAATGGAGTCACTTAATGCCCACTGTGACATTTTCATTAACTACTTTGCACACAAAATCGCTTGTATGCCTTGGGGGCTGCCATTTTAGCTGCAGACTCAGAGTTCGGGGTTATGGAAACTCAGTCTTGTCCTGTTTATTTGGATCAGTTTCAACTGAGAGACAGGTTGCCGTCCCTTAGATCCCATAAAGGAAGCCTCCTGCCCTGGTCCAGGAGTAGGGGAGCTGCTGTAGGGGCTGTTGCAAGACTGAGACTGTTGCTGTTTGCTTAACCATCTTGTGCACATGGGTGGCTGCTGTCTCCTAGCTCCCTTAAATTATATTTAATGTATATTGACCTATAAAGCCCTAAAGGGCCTGGGCCCAAGCTATCTGAAAGATCGCCTCTTTCCCTGGACTCCGGGGCGGCTTCTGCCGTTGTCGGTGGGTGCCCTCCTGTTGGTTCCTCGTTACAAGTGGATGGCGACCGATAAGTGGGTGTTCTTGGCGGCCGCTCTGGTGCTGTGGCACCCGCTCCCGGTCGATGTCCGGCTCAGCCTTGATCTCCTCGGTTTCCAGCATCAGTGTAAGACCTAGCTATTCCGCCAGGCATTTGGTGGGGAGAGGGGTAAAAAGGGGTGCGGGGAGGGCATTTTGTTATTTCTGCACATTTTTAACTGATTGACTTGACTGCTGTGATGCTTTTAATGTTGGGTTTTTATTGTGTTTTTATGTTTTTTTATGGATGTTAGTCGCTCCAAGCTGCTGGAAGCAAGAGGGGCAGGGTAAAAATGTATGAATAAATAAATAAAATAAAGGAAGTATCCTACCCTGCGGGTGGCTGCTGAAGGCCGGTGTCAAAGGCACTGGCCGTTAAGAGGCTATAGGGTTTTGGGGGCGTTTATATTTGTACTGGATGGAGGGTATCAGCAGGAGTTAGGTGAGGGGAGCGAGGAGTCAGGGAGGGCAGAGCGGAAGAGGTGGGTCTTGAGGAGGGATTTGAAAAGTACGAAGGGAGGGGGCGAGGCGGATGTGGGCAGGGAGGGAGTTCCAGGCGTGGGGGGCAGCTGGGGAGCAGGGGAGGCGTGGGAGGGCAAGAGAGGGGACAGAGGAGGAGCGGACTTCACGGACTGGAGTACGGAGGGAAATTAGCATAGAGAGGTAGCAGGGAGCAAGGTTGTGAAGAGTGTTTATAGGTGAAGACTGTCTGGGAGATGACCCTAAGTCCCAACTGAACTGCCCCCATGAAACAAAGAATGAGTTGTCTTTTCTGAAAGGTTTAGCTCTTTCGATATAAAAGGGAAGTGTTCTCTTTACAACTAAAAAATGTAACTACCTTTCTGCCTTCTCAAAATGGTGTTTTGGAATAAAGACTGGAAGCCTAATTTCCGAGACACATGAAACTCAGACTACTTTAGGTCTGAAAGAGGGAGGCAATTTAAATACTATTTTATCCCTTTTAAATGTGAGAAAGGAAGCATCTATTCTGAAAGCTGCCTTTTCTCACATCCTTCTAGCTGATGTTACGGCTAAGAGCATGGCAACTTTTAGCAATAAGAGACGAAATGAGCAGACACAAGTTTTGTTAGAACTAAACCCAATCCCAAGGGGGGGTGGGGGATGGGATTCCCTGAGTACAGGGTATAGGTTTAGGACATCCCTTCTAAATCTCTTCAAAACAAGATGGGAAAAATATTGGTTTTCTATCTACAAGGACATGAGGAGATAGCAGTCGGATGCACCTTTAGTGAGGCTGGAGTTAGGCCCTGTGATTTGAGCTGACCAAGATAAGAGCGTATATCTTTTATCGGTGCTGTAATCAGGTCACAGTCCTTCATGTATTAAAGTCAATGTGACCTGGGATTGATTAATTATCTCAATTTCCATTAGCTTGAATTAAATTGAATTGCAATGGGGAAACAATTTATGCATATTTATGCAAATCATCCATGCAAATTATGCAGTGCTCCCAAGTAGCCACTTACATCACTCCAGTGCTCATGACTGCAAAAAGGTTGAGAACTGCTGTCATAGAGCCTAATAGATGGGCAGCTCCCTGTGTGTATTTCTTGTGTGTTTGGGCAGCCTCCACTCACAGGTTTAGCATGACAAGCCTAATACATGGACAGGCGCGCTTCTCCACAATGCTCTTCCCACCCCCTTCTCAGTATTCTGCCCCATCATGACTCACAGCTGCGGTGAACCATGTGAACAAGAAGCCGCACTAGCTGTTTCTTTCTTCTGGACTATTATGACTCTGGTAGGCAGTCCAGTGCCTGCTATCCCCACCCACCCATGGAGGTTCATACCTGGATTTATATCGGCCAGCACATGTCGGCTGGAAATAACCTTTTGCTATACACATAATGCTGAGTTTATTGAGCAAATAGCATACTTTATTGAACGCCACTGCCTATAGTGAAAATTGGAAGCAAAAGTAAAAATTGAAAGTGAAAACCATAAGCGGTTTAGAGGCCTGCTTTCTTGGGCACATGGCATATGTTGCAACTTGACATTCCTGGTGGGTGAGGTCATCATGGCTCAGGTACCCACAGGAAGCCACCCTGACTGTTTGGGCCTGGACAAAGTGGCCTTCCATGAACCAATCCCAGCACAGGGGAAAGGGACTTTAAAAAGGGAGAGACTGCCTCGTTTTCATGCTCTTGCTTTCTGCTCTGATGCCTGCAACATCTGGGCTCCTGCCAGATTGAAACTAAGGACCGGGTCCCACATGAATTCTCAGCCTCATTCTCTACATGTGGAGAACTGTAAATTACAAGCAACCAGCTTGTCTGCCTGAAGGTTAGTTTAGATAGACACGAATTCTAAAAGGGTCCACGCATCCATTGGATTGGACTCTGGAAATTGCTCAAAGACGTATCCTTTCTTACCCTTTAGTGCCTGTTTGTACCTTTTTGACCCTGTAAGTAAAGTCTAAGCTTTCTTTCCTTCTTAACTCCACTCTGTGTGTGTGTGTGTGTGTGTGTGTGTGTGTGTGTGTGTGTGTGTGTGTGTGTGTGTCTTCCAAAGACACCTCCCTTTGCCTGGAAGGCATAGCTATCAACAAGGGAAAGAAATTCTCCTCTGGCTCTTTTAGCCAAGACAGCTTCTTAGAAAGATAAGCACCTCTGAGTTGCTCCAAGGGCTTCTGCCAGTGCTCCAAGCATTGCACTGGCTGCCTATTTTCTTACGGGCCCGATTCAAGGTGCTGGTTTTAACCTATAAAGGCCTACACGATCTGGGTCCTGCTTATCTGAAAGATCACCTCACCCCCTGGACAGCCCCTGCGGTTGTCCAGGGGTGCCCTCCTGGAGGTCTTGCATTTTTGGTGGGCCTATCCAGGTAGGAGGGCACTGTCAGTGGCTGCGCCGTCACTTTGGAATACCCTCCCAGTGGAGATCCGCCACAGCCTGAATCTTCTTGCCTTCTGGCGAAGTTGTAAGATCTGGCCCTTCTGCCAGGCATTTGGTAGGGGGAGGGTGGGATGGTTTAGGGTATTAAATTGGGGTTTCTGTGAATTTCACAGCTGTGAATTTTAATGCTATGAATGTTTATGTTTTGTTTTATTGTTGTTATTTATGTATTTCTACTGTTGTTGTTTATTTTTGTATTCTGATTTTATTGTGAGCTGCCTGAAGTTGCTGTGTGCAAGAGGGGAGGGATAGAAATTATTGAAATAAAATAAAATAAATAAGGGGAACCAGGGAAAAGGGTGCCTTGGTAAGCTGCAAGCAGGTAAGCACCTGGAGTCTGCATAACCCCGACTGTGTAGATTCTGGAGGTGTATTCTTTGTCGTGGTGGCAGCAGTGAAAACGAGGTTTTCCTGGGTTTGTCAGCTGTTGGGACCCCAGATTAGAGTTTTTGACCAACAAAGAGAGGTGGGTGGCTCAACTGCATAGTGCCCCCTGCTGCATTTCGTCACAGTTACCACCTGGTTTCTCACATCCACAGCTCACAGCCATGTACTGGCAGGCAGCAGCGCACAGTTTTATTTGGCTCTCACCCACCTTGTTGTTGGAAATTCCTCTCAGTTTACATAAAATACCCAGTCAAACATGTACCTCTTGTTCCCCGCACCCCAGCCTCTTCTGTATTATTGTACAGTGGGGAGGGGTGGGGGTGGGCACTCTGCACTTCTCCAAGTGTCCAAACTTTGTATATGGTAACAAGCTTTCCTGCAGTCGATTCACATCCCCTGTACTCCGAGTCACTTGTTTCCCCGAAGAGATTCCTCTCTGCCATCCAATTGAGGCACTCCCTGTGACCCCACGGATAACGTCTTGCTGTTATCAGGGCAGTGATGGGAAAAAATGACAGGGAAGATCCAGCCTCCGTTAGTGACTGCCCTACTTCTGGCAGTGCACAAGCATCCAGAAAAGTTGCATTCACATCCCACTCTCTCATCTCATTCGGGGCTCTCACTCTTCCATTCTGCTGAACTTGGAACTGCAGCAGGTTGTATGGTGTCTAGTGCGGCAGGATCACAGGCATTTCCGGTATCCGATAATGCCGGTACTGGGCATACCGGCATTATCGGATTCAACCTGGTAAATCCGGTCCGGTTACCGGATTCCGGATTTTTTTTTTTACATTGCAGCCATTTAAATGAATGGCTGCAATGTAAAAAACCCACCAAAAAAGTAAAAAACCCTCCCCAAGTCCAGGCTGCACGGGTGGAAGGGGGGACACC
>QEPC01009804.1:479771-501571 GCA_003113815.1 Sphenodon punctatus | reverse complement strand
ATTTCTATTGTTCCTTTGTCTAGTCAAAGCAAGGCTATGGGTTACATCACTAGTTGCTTCACTATCTTTTCTGTGCATGTTATGTTCTTCTTCCCAGCCTCATCCTGTTCATTCCTTATCACAGTTTCCTGCCGTCAAGGCTATCCAGCTGCACAGTTCTTAGTCTGCAACTTTTCTGCAAGCAAAGCTCTTTCTATACTTTGGCTTTTCCCAGAGTCCCTTGCTGCACTCCCTTCCCAGAGCCCCTTTCTGCACTTTCCCTTACAAAGCTTTAGCCAAATATTTCTTGGGAAGCACAGTACCTCATGCAAGACCAGGTTTGCATCCTGGGCCTAGGTTTACTTATTTAACCTGAAGAGCTTTTTTCCCCCTTCCTCATCTTCTGGAGCCAAAGATCTGACCTAAATTGACTTTTTAAAAATGTAAACCAGGCTTTTATCCCCTTACACAGATAAACATGTTTACCTAAAAATCTTCCCCATGCTAAGGAATGCAAGATCAGTGTAGAGGGATCTAAGCCCTGTTGTATAGATTATTATTGACTGTGTGTTTGATACCTGGTAAACCAAACTTGACCCACTAGGTATGCAACTCAACTTAAAGCAGCCAGGTTGGCTGCCAGTGTTTGCAAAGAGAAGTACTGGTACTAAACTGCTCCACTGTGGTTACTTACACCTACTGCTCACTAGCGGTGGGACACAGGGCCAAGCTTCAGTTTTACTTCTGTATCCAATCCCAGAACTTTGGCAAGTGGTGTTCTTGGTTCTTTTCCCATTGAAGTCAATGGGAAAGAGAACCAAGGACCATCCAAACAGGGATCCAGGACCAAAATAAAAACCCCAGCATGGGTCATCCCATCCCCACCACTCTTCTAGTGGGGGTGGGGATCGATGTTCCTAACACCCCCACCCACTGGGGCCTGGCTCTATCCCAACCCTCCCCCTCAGGCCCCTTCACTTGCCACTTATCTTACTGTTGGAGAATGGTCTGCTGGAATTTCCTGGCGGTGGGAGCTGGCTTACCTGCAGTGGAGAAGGCCCAGCTGCTGGCAGTGGAGCTGGTGACTCAGCCAACAGGCCACCCCCATCCTCTGTACTGGCAGTAGTAAGGTAAGGCAAGTGCATGGGTCTGGGGGTGGGGTAAAACCTGTAGGGGTGTTAGGGACATGGATCCCCACCCTCATCTTCTGGGGCTGGGAGTGAGACCTGGGGAATGTTCTGGGGGAGGTTTCCCTGGCCAGCTGCCGCTTCTCCCGGGGGGGAGGACCCAATTTTTGGATCCTTCAGATGCCACCTTCGGTGTTTTGGTTAAAACCAAAAGTTCCACCCCTACTGCTCACTGTGTGCAAGGTCTCAACTGTATCCCAGGTCCGTAAGCTTGCTGTGAATCTCTGATTTTGCATCCAACTGTTCCCATACTTGCCTCCTGGAGTTACCCACCATATAAAACAGTGTTCCTGCATCCCAGTTAATCCATCATAGCTGTAAACATTTTTTTAAAAAACACATTAAATCAAGTATTTCTTTCATGACTTTGATTCTTTCCTGTGATTAACTTTACTTGGCTGTAGCAGGTAAAGTGGTGGGTGCCTAGCAAAACCAGGCACCCCCCTCCCCATCACCTTGGGAAACCTTTACTTGAATTATCCTGATAGTGGTCCTCGGAAGACCTGCTTCCCTGATAGATGATCTAGTGACAGTTATGTACTCTTCCACCAGGCCCCCCCACCCAATGGGGATGAGGGGAGAGAAACAGTATCTATGAGCAGATGGGGATTCTCCTTCCCTCCCCCCCCATATGTCTATCTACTAAATTTTCTGCTGGCTGAGTGGCATAAGTGGGGGGATGGATGTTTTATTGCAATACTTATACCTTTCTGCCTTTATAGGTAGCTTACTTAGAGTTGCTGCAGGTGAAAGACTTCTTTGGAAATGTATTTCAGGAGAAAACGGAAATAAAAAAAGCTTTATGGTGGCAGGAATAGAAGTATAGAAACTTCCAATAACAAAAGGTTTCTCGACTGCCTTTCAGAAGATGTGATAGCTGATAAACATTCTTCAGACTAGAATAACAGTGTAGGTTACTGACCCTTGCTCAGCAAACCAGTGGGACAGATTCATAAACAGCCTCAAAGTCAAAATATAAATGGGCTGGTATGTTAAAGTCTACAAGTTGCTGCCACTTCTGCTTGAGAAATGATCTTTCCCTATATGTAGCATTTTGATTTGAGGTTCATTGTGTGGTGAGTAAATGCCTTGCTTAACTTTACTTCATTTGCATGCAATGAGTGTTCAAAATAACACAGGCTAGTAGACTTGATTTTTATTCATAAGGGAAGCAGATTAACTGAAGTGCTGCTACTTGTGGTAGTAACTTTCTCCTGTGCTGAAGTAACTGAAAATGTGTCAGCAAAGTTTAGGGATTACCAGCAGTTTTCTACTTAGATTTATTTATACTTCAATTTCTATGCCACCCCCATTCCCTCTGGCAGCTTGGGGTGGCTTTCAACAAAATAACAAACTTTCTAATAACAAATTACATAAAATATATAAATATTAAAAATCAATAACCAAAGCAGGAGTCCATAAAAGGCATTACAAATACACACACCCCACTTACCCATCTCCCCACCAAAAGCCTGACAGAATAGCCAGGTCTTAAAACAGCACCTGAAGGAGGGGAGATCCTGGGACAAATGGGCCTCAGCTGGCAGCTGTGGTGCTGCCACCAACGATGCCCCCCTCAGACATGGCCCCCATCACACAAGGGGGACCTCCAACAGGGTATCCCCAGCTGACCACAGGGGTTGATCCAGGAGTGAGGTGGTCCGGCAGATAGGCTTTGCCCAGACCGTTTAGGGCTTTATAACTTTATAGTTCCGACCTGGCCGCCCACATCCATGCATTCATCACCTCTAGGTTGGATTACTGTAGTGTGCTCTACATGCGGCTGCCCTTGGTGACAGTTCGGAAGCTGCAGCTGGTGCAGAATGCTGCAGCCTGCCTCCTGACGGGGACGGGCCGTAGGAAGAACATTGCACCAGTGCTCTAGGCTCTGCACTGGCTGCCTATAGCATTCCGGGCCTGATTCAGGGTGCTGGTGTTGACCTTTAAAGCCCTACATGGCCTGGGCCCCTCATACCTGAGAGATGGCCTCACTCCCTGGGTCCTGGAATGGTCTCTGTGATCTGCTGGAGATGCCTTCCTGGAGGTCCCCTGGGCAAACTGGGGGGGCATGATGGAGAGGGTGTTCCACAGCCGCGGTGTGACCAGAGAACTCCCAGCTTGTTGGCCTTTTGCCGGGCCGGTGGGGGTGGGGTAAAGGGATAATAAGGGGTGGGATTTTTAGCCAGCAGGTCTTATTTCTTTTTATTGTATCTAATGTTTTTGTAACTCCCCCTTTTTTGTAAATTCTTTTTTGTATATTTTAAAGTTTTAAATTATGTAAGCTGCCCTGAGGCTGGAGGGGGTGGGGTAGGAATTATTAAATAGGTAAGAACCAACAACTTGAAAGGAGCCCAGAAGACTCTAGGCAGCCAGTGCAGTGAGCGAAGTACAGGTGTTGCATGCTCATGGTGACCCGTCCCTGTAAGGAGGCAGACTGCAGCATTCTTCACCAGCTGTAGTCTCAGGAACGTTACCAAGGGTAGCCCCATGTACAGCACGTTAACAGTAGTCCATTCTAAAGGTGACGAATGCATAGACAATGGTGGCTAGGTCAGAGTCCAAAATATACGGCCAAAGCCACCATACCAGCTTAACTGGCCAGACCAATGTTTGTTACTTTCCCTTGCCATGCCAAGTACAAAGTGACCAGGCAACGTTAGTTAGTGATTCTAACTACATTTTTATCCAGCCCCTTTCACACAAGGTGACTTGGGGCAGTTTACATAGATATAAAGACAAAAATACATCATAAATACTAAATATATATAAAAATACAGAATATAGATGTAAAACGGCTGCAGTACATACAAAGATCTGCATAAAGTCTCACTCAACTTTCCACAAACCCATCCTCTTCCCCCCCCCCCAAAAAAAAAAAATGCCTGATGGGAGAGCCAGGTCTTCCAACTTTATCAGAAAGCAAGGTGATCCAGGCTGATGTGAGTCTCGGCTGGGAAGGCGTGGCTGCTAAGAATGCCCTCCTGTCTGTTTTGGACCTACCGATAAAATGGGACCTCCAGGAGGGGACTCATGAATTACTTCAGGGGCTGCCATGGGGTTGAGGTGATCCTTCAGGTAAGTGGGGCCCAGGCCATATAGGAGTTTAAAAGTCAAAAACAGTACCTTGAATCGGGCCCAAAAGATGATGGACCACCAGTGCAATGCACGGAGCACCGGTTGAATGGGCTCCCTGTGGCCTGTTCTAGTAAGTAGATGGGCTGCTGCATTTTGCACCAGATGCAGCTTCTGAACAGTTGCCATGGGCAGCTCCACAGAGAGTGTGTTTCAATAGTCCAGTCTCGAGGTGATGGATGATGGTGGTGAGATCTGGAGGAGATTGGGACTCCTGTTGAGAGTCCAGCCCCCTCTAGTCAGTCATGTTCGCAGCCTCAGTGTGTTTGGACCCATTGTTGTGCCTGGATTACCAGGCTGCAGCGGTGGGCCAGGAGCGCTTTTCACCAACTCCATCTGGTTAGGCGCCGGTAGCCTTTTTTCTTCCTGAAAAGTGGATCTGGCCACTGTCATTCATGCTTGCATCACCTTGAGGCTAGACTACTGCAATGTGCTCATTGTGGGACTGCTCTTGATGACTGTTCAGAAGCCGCAGCTGGTGGGGAAATGGCAGCCCATCTCTTTTCAAGCAGCTGGGAGCACATTAACCAGTGTGCCAAAGTCTGCACTGTCTTCCTTTAGCTTTCTGGGCATAAATTCAAGGTGCTGGTTTTGACCTTTAAAGCCCTAAACAGTCTGGGGATCACATATCTGAAAGACCACCTGCCCTTCCATGCCCCGCTACAGCCTCTGTGATCTCGGTGCTAGGAGTGCCTCCCTGTGGGTACCATCTATTAGTCTTGTTTGTACAGTGAGGACTCGCAGGGAGACATTCTTTGTTGCTGTCCCAATGCTATGGAACTCCCTTCCCCCCCCCAGAGGTTTGATTGAGCATCTTTCAGAGGTGGTATAAGACTTCATTTGTTAGGGTATTTGGCAGGCAGAGATAGAGAATGGGTGTTCGTGTGTGTTTGGGGTAGGGTTTGTTTTTTGGGGGGGTTGTGGAGGGGTGAGGGGAAGGTTGGTGGCTTGTTTTGTTTTTTATGTTGTAAGCTGCCCTGGGCCATTTGGGGAAGGAGGGGGTGGTTAAAAAGTGGAAGGAAGGAACAAATAAGATACTCTGGCATATTGGGTCATGGTCTGGGCTCCCATTTTATTGGAGTTCTCTTTTTAATATAGCTGTTGAATTCTAAGTGTCCTTGTAGCTGTTGAATATTGCAGCGGGATAATGGTACATCCATGTTTTCTCTTTTAGATGTCATTTCTTCTATAGTAAAGCCTCAGCAGGCAGTACTGCATGTACTTGCATTGCAGTTCTCTCTTCCAGAATAAGGCCTTCTGTCACTATGATAAAAGCAAATTCTGGCAGGCTTTTAGTATTGCTAGAAAGCTTTCTTTGTGCTGATGGGGAGACTACTGACAACTGAACAAACTTCTTTTTCTTTCTTTCCTGATATCTTAAAATACTAGTCATGTTTCTCTGCTGTCGGTTAACAGTACCCACTTCTCTCTAAACTAGTGTTCTGCAGGCAGTGAATCTGATCAGCAGCAATAACTGGCTCTGTCCCTACCAAGTTCAGGCAGTCTTCCTCTGGCTTTCTTAAAACGAGCACTTAATAGAATATACCTGGAAAAAGTAAATACATATTTTGTGTATCAAGGTAGCTAAATTTAAGACTTGTAAGTACCATGACACCTATATGCAAGATTAGCTAAGGAAGCTTGCATTACCAATAGTTTTCTATTATTGAAGAGGCTTACCTCTGTAGCATTTCAAATGTTCTGTTTTTAACAGAGAGGATCCTTGATGCACAATTTGCTTCTGTGACTGACTTACCCAGAAGTCATCCTATGAAATTAAATTCATATCCTCGTTCTATAGAGTTTTTTCTGAAGGAGTAAAACTTAATTTTTTAATGGCTCTTCACTGTAGAGACGTAACAGTTGGCTTCTGTTGGATAGTCACTGCATGTGAATACCATTAACAAAATTGCTACACAGCATCACAATTCCCATAGCACCATTTTAATCGGCAAAAGACAAGCACCACAGACATTCAGTCCAGTTGAAGCTTTAAAAAAATGGAATTGGATTTGACTGCTTTTAAAACAAACAAAAAACACAAACCCCAGAGTATTGTAGGCACTGGAGCACAAATCTTTAAAAACTTTTTTAGCATATTATAAACTCTGTTCTCTGAGAAGACTGTAGGCAATTGACTTGAGTCATCTAGTAGCCTCTGCCTATTTCTTTTTTTCTCTCAAAAAACGCTGCTGGAGTATCCTGTTTTTGTGTAAAAGTGTTAGAAACTGCTTAGCTTATTAAAACTAGCTTCCAGAATACTCCTCTACAGCTTGAGGAGAAGTCAAGCCCTCTGGGCAGCTTTTGGTCAGGACTTGAGTTGCCTTTATCCCAGTCTTCTCAGGAAGGAAGCGTGTGGTGTTTTTAAGCTGCAGTTTCTTCCTGAATGTCCTGCAATGCAGCTGCATGCAAGGCTCTTACAATCCCTTCCTCCCTAGTGGCACTGATTTCATAGTATCTCTTGTGCCTTGAAAACAGCCTGCTTGGTTCCTTGAAGACTATATTCTTCCTTTTCTGTGTTGTAGTTTCCTGGGCCTCTCTCAACCACACTGACTGCATGCTGCCTGCCCATAAGGCTGTCCTTGCTCTCTGTGGCTGGTCTAAGTTGGCATCTTCTCTCGGTTCTTCCAGCTTTTGCTCTGTGGGGCTTTCTAGGTACCATCTATGCCTACCTGGCTTTCTCTGCAGGCATTTCCCAGCTAGAAGTCTGTAGCTGGCTGCTAGCACACCAGATTTGCATTTTGTTCCAACTCTTGATCTCCTTCCCTGTGTTTCCCTCCCTAACCTCTGTGCCCTCCATTTTCTAAGCATGCTAGTGACTAGAAAGCTAAAGGTAGGACCACCCTCTGTTATAAAGGGGGAGAATTTGAAGCCTCTGTATCTTCAGAAACCGCTTGAGCTGCAGTTCTGAAAACCTAGCTGCATGCTATCCATACTGAGTCTGGCATGTATGCTTGCAAACTTCTTAGATGGAGCGAGGAAATGAAAAGTTATAACAATGCACATGTTAATTGCTGTTGGTCAAAATGCAGTGTTTCCCAAGGATTTGTTCTGAGTGGTATCTCCTTTCTGCAGCTGAGTTGAGGTCTGAGATTTCACAGCTTTGTAGTATTGGATGTCAAAGTGCTTTTTGTAGTGTGGAACTGATAGGTGTGGGGAATCAGAGATATTAAAGATGAGAAATCAGTTTTGTAGCATTAGAGCATGCACCCTGAGAAGCTGCTGCTGCTGGGGGGGGGGGGAGCAGTGTCAGGCGCCAAGCTAGACTCCTCACTGATGTCAGTTACATGCAGGCGCTTGGCAATTTTGTACATTCCCCTGATGCAACACATCCCTGTTCCCCTGTGCCCACTAGGCTCCCCTTCCTGGCAGCAGGAATGGGAGGCCCCCAAGAGGGTAGTCCTGACCCTGCTCACCTCCCCAGACCCTCGCAAGAGTCTCGGGACTCTTAGCAGGCACAGCCTCTCCAAGTCGTGAGACCCTTATTGCAAGGGGCTGGGGAGCTGAGCAGGGACCGGACTATCCTTTTTGGGGGTTTCCCCTTCCCAGTAGCAGGGTTGGGCACCTAGTGGGCATGGGGGAATAGCGGCATGTTGCATTAGGACCCCTGCTCGGGGCAGGGGGACTTGCACTGTGGGTGGCCACACAGGGCTTGCCTTTTCCCCAGGCCTCCTGGCAGGCTTTGCAGCTTATGGAGGGGGTGGGGATGGGGGAGAGGAACTGTTATACCACACACACACACACCCGGCCTAGTGCTGCAAGCTTGGTGGCCCCAGTGTCACTAGCAGGGGCAGCAGATGTGTTTCCTGTCTGGGCATGCTAGGACTACATTTCCCAGCATGCCCAGACAGGAATAGCAAGATGGCAGTGGGCCCTCATGTGGGCTTGTGCAGTGGCATGGGGCCTTTTGGAAAAGTCTACAGCCCCTCCTCTGAGCCTGGAAGCAGCAGTGGTGGTGCAGGTGGTGGCAGCAGCCACAACAGTAATTGACTGAGTGTGTGTCTGGGTCTTAAAGACTTTAGGGGGTGGGGGTGGGGTGTAGGTGGATCCCACATCAGTCCCTGCAGGTTCCAGGCTCTTGCTCGGGCCTGGGGGAAGGAGAGTGGCAAGCCATGCTGCTGGGAGCTTTGGGTGCTAGTGCCAGCTGGGCATGAGGATGGTGGCTGGTGCAGCAGCTGGGGTGTCCAGAACCCTGAACCCACCACTGTCTCCCTGGGCTTGAGTGTGACCATGGTCTCTAGTCTGGTGAAAGGATCCACATTTGTGCTGCAGAAGAAAGGGTTTGTGCAGGCCAGAGGATGAGGTACTTCATATTTAACTGACCTAGTTTGGTGGTATGTCACTATTGCATACCACTCTTGGTCAGACTGGGAATTTCTTCCCAATGGCACTATTGCAATGGCTCTTGGTCAGATTGGGAATTTCTTAGCCTACACTGCACCTACTGTTTTAGTGACTCCACAGCAGCTGTTGGTGGTCCACTTTATCTTATCTACTGAGAGAAACTCAACTTTCTTGGCAAGTGGGTATGCCTGCTAAGCTGTGCGGGATCTATTGTACTTATAATCCCCACAGTTGGTATGCTATTGCGATGGTTTTACATCTATCTTGTATTTTGTGGTATTGGTATTTGACCCCCACACCTCTGCCCCTCCTCCTGACTCTCTCCTCCTCCCCCACCCACAACCCACCCTTGTACTGGTATTTTGTGATGTGATTATTAAGCACATCACAAAAAAGTGAACCTTTCCAAACAAAAAACCTACTGTTAAAAAAAAAAACACATTAAAGATAGGACCACTGCCAAACTAAAAAACTTCCCTCTTATCCAACATACATTTCCACCTAACTTACACTCCCAAAAAGAAAATTTATTACAATTCCTATTAAAAGAACCATTTAACACCCATTCCAACAAAAACTAAATGCCAAAAAGCATGGAAATTCAAGATTTTCTATCAATTTACCATCAACATAAACGTAAACTTACTTCCTTACCATATATACTTTACTCTTATTAATATTTATCACTAAGCTATCATACTTTTCATCAGGCATTAATTTATTTTAATTTGACCCTGAACAATTTTTTTTCAAACAGCCTTAACGGTTTCATGCAGAATTGCATTCTATCAAAATGATTCTATACGGTTGTCTACACTGTTGGTGTGTCAAGTGAAATGACAGTTAAGGCAGACTGAAAAAATTGTTCAGCGTCAAATCCCGATAGAGTACCTAATGAGGGTGATCAATATTAAGAGTAAAGTATGGTAGGCGCTTCAGGGATTTTTTTCTGTCTTTCCCCAAACTGATTTGCATCTGGAAGAAAGTCTAGATATGAGGGCAGTGTGCAAGAAAAGGTAAAATATTGCCTCCTTCAGAACATGGCTTCTGTTGCAAACACAGAATGTTATACAGTCTCCCAAGTTCAGCTGACTTCAGACCTTGAGCAACCATGCACATTACTAAGGGAGAAATGAAACAAGCTCATTAGCAAGCATAAGCTAAGTGCACAAGAGGAACTACTTAATCACTACCATGTGTCACAGCAATAGATAACTTAAAACTATTGCCCTATTATTATGTAGACCAGCTCCCCTAGATAAAGGATCATGGATTTCCTCCAAGCTGGCTGTAGTTTACATAGCATGCATCTCCTCAAGGAGTTGAGTGTACTTATCAAGACAAACTGGTGAAGTGGGGTCTCTAACTGGCTGCACAGACTCCTTGTACATAGCAACACAAGCTTGTCAGACATAACTGTCACAGGGCAGATACTGGAATATCTGTTACACATTGGTTGTAATAGCCATGTGTACCTAGTACCGATATTGCTGTCTAAACCACTGTATAGGCAACAAAATGTAACTAGATAACGGATGAAGCTGGTAGTCTGACAACTGACACTACATTAGTGGGCTCTGTTTGCACCTTTAATCTTAAATGTAAATGATCTACTATTGTGCCTTGTTACCAGGTGTTGGTGCTTGACATGAGGAACAGAGCAGGACACATTTGATTCCAGATGCAGGGTTGTGCCACTCTACAGGAACAGATAGGTCATTGTATCTCTGCAGCCATAAGTTGCTTGCTTGTTTTTTTTTTGTTTAAACAAACTGCCTTTTGTTCCTTTCAGCACTGGGACTGCCTAGCTAGAAGAGCTCCATTCTCTTCTTCATGTACCCTAAACATTAACTTCTAATGACTTGCATCTGGTAAAACAGATGCTCTGTGCAATATAGTCATGAGGGCACTGTCAAACAAAACTAGTGGATTTTATCTGCACTATATACACAGGGTAAAGCTATTCCACTTTGACTGCATATTAGATATTAGAACAAAGTTGTAGTATTGCAGTCTTGGGCGCTGCATTGTGAAGCTCAAATTTATATGCTGATTGGGATTCTAAAAATCTGGTAGTATTGTGGCAAATCTTGAGTGTTTCTTGTTCCTGTGTTTCCATGTGAAAATGCCACCAAGGGTTGTTAGAGGTTAAATTACCAGTGGAATAACTACTCGCAGGTTTTCTGGTTTCAAATAGGTTGTTGATCCAAAAGACACTTGTCAAAAGTTAGAGCAATTGATTGTAGCAGTTTTGGTTCATCTGTTTCTGGTTTTCCATTTTCACCAGTATTCAATCAATTTTTGGCTTGGTTAGATTATTCACTTTCCACCACTCATTTTCATGAAGAGGTAGTGTTTGTTCAGATTTGTCAGGCTTGCTCGCTTTGGCAGGTGTTTGCTTCAGCTCTTTTTCACAAGGTTGCATGCAAGAACGCTGTCTTTAAGCAGAAAGTAAAGATGGAGTCTGAAGTAGCTGGGTTAACTTGGCTTTAATGCAGGTTTGCAAATACTTTTGAATGTGGCATCTAATTTGCATACTATTGTCAGAATGATTAGCTAGTGCCAAGAGTAGCAAACGACGCAGTGGTCTCCTTTATCTGTTTGTCAAGAACTGGTGGTACACTAGCTTGTATTGCAAAAACTCGACTACCCTTTTTGTTGGAGGAAGAGAAAATATTCCAATGTGGGAGTGGAAAAGGATTTAACCGAAGTTGGTGTTAAGTGCAAATCTGCCTGCAGCAGATGAGTAACTAGTGATAGCCGGCCCTCTATAAAATGGACAGTACTCAGATGTCTGGGTTTGCTTCCTAGCTTCTTCAGTGATTGGTGGTGTACGTACAAGAAGATGTTGTACAGTTGCCCTGTGTTCTCGAACTCTTCAAAGTGAGGGATGTTGGGCTCCACACTTTCAGCATCTCTAATTTGTCTTAGAACTTCTAAGAAGAGACGGAAACTTTTAGCCTACTAAGACCAGCTTGTTTCTCCCATTGGGGAACATATCATGGAAACCAGAAGCTATAAACAAGGGTTGTGCATTTGCACTAGCCCAAAATGCATTCTGTAGTACCAATGTTTTGGCCTTGCAATAAATAGCAGGGGGTGTGGCAAAAATAAATATATAAATAAAATACAGAAATCCCCTTCTTGGGCTTGTTACAATGATCCTAGTTATTTACTGCGAAGCTATAGCATTAAAAGCTGTAGAGAATCACTGACACTTGTGTGGCATTACTGTTTGCCAACTATTCCTCTATCTCACTCCAGTTGCCTCATGGACTGCTTAAAAAACCTCCACAAAGTGAGTCAGCACTACTAATGAAATGTCCTACCTTTTACAAGCTTCCTAGTGTACTGGTTCCTACCATTCAGGGCCAACATCAGTCTTAAAATTACCACAAATGGGTATCAAAACAGTCAGCATTGAAGATGCAGTATCTTGGTATCCTGTTGTCTCATCTGGACAATTGAATTGAGTCACTTAACTGGCATTATGCTCTTATATTCTGTGTGTGTGTAGCCAGTTCCACCCAAGACCCTCAATTACATAGTAGTGAATCTGTAAAATGTGAATCGCTCAGTGCCATGTAGGCAGGGGGTGCTATACAGATAATCATTAGGTTGACTAGAATCTGCTACAACTGTTGAATGAAACTAAAATAACTGAGTGGGGATGATTACCTTATGATAGTCTTGGCTTCATATGACAGAAATACCTTTGTAGGATAATCAGTTAATTTAATTTCCTACTCTCATCTGACTTGGCCAACAGTAGATCTCTAATATATAGTTTGAGCTTGCAGTAGGAGGCCCCCACAATGCTATATTAGCAAAGGCTGGACTGATTCGTGTGAAGCGGTACTTTGCTTTCAAAAGAAACCCCAGAAACTTGATGTTCAAGCTGAATATTTATTTTGTCTGACATTTCTATACCATCCCCTCCTGCCCAATGACAGCTCAGGGCAGTGAACAGCATATAAACAAGCTTTACATTTGTTACAAAAAAGTAACCTAAAATATATTGTAATAAAATCACATTAAAACACATGAGACATGAAAAAAGTAGAAATCCAATACCCCTAAAACACCACCCACTACCCATCCCCCTTGCTGAACCCCCTCAATATGCACACCCCCTCATGCAAGGACTGGATAAAAGGAAGCTTTCTTGCAGTAGTAAATGAGAGCTTCGTTAAGGATATACTTATTACCTTCCTACATATAGCTTGGCTGTCCTCCTAAACAAGATTTTGCACCCCCGCCTTTGACACAATCATTTTTAAGGAGGCAAATGTCAGGCTGTTGGTATCCTATTGAACACTAGACCTCCAATTGCACAAGCATTTCTCTTCTTCCCCCCCCCCCTTTTTTTTGGGTTTCTTAGATTGTAATTGCACTTCTTAAATGTTCCCACATTCTCTTCCTGTGGCCAGTCACGTATCCCCTAACATTGTGTGGCCTTAGTTGACTTCTGTGGGGCAGACAGACTGTGGCAGAAGGATTAAGCACTGCATGTTAAATGAAATGCATGTGATGCATTAAGAAGCACTGTTCAAAATGTGCTTTCTGGACTACTTCAGAGTTATGCATATTGCACCTGGTGCATCTTGTGACCCAATTTGATATTCTCTAAGCCAAACTTACTTCACAGGGTTGTTGTGAGGATTAAGTGGTGTGTGTCATGTGAAGTGCTCGGAGTGCAATGGCGGGAGCATATATAATACACACGTTTGTTTACACTATGTATGGCAGCTGTGGGGGACTGGATGAGGGGGAGCCAACTGAAGTTGAATCTCGACAAGACAGTGGGGAAGGCGGTGGGTGTGGTGTCTCCTGTCATTGATGGGCTTCATTCCCCAGGTTCGGAGTCTGGGAGTGCTCCTTGATGCTCAGCTTTGTCTAGATGTCCAGATTGGAGCGGTGACGAGGAGCACATTCTGCCAATTACACCTGGTGCGATTTCGGTCATACATCTCAAACTCTGACCTGGCCACTATCATCCATGCTTTCATCACTTCAAGACTGGACTATTGTAACACACTCCACATGGGGCTGCCCATGGTGGCGGTTTGGAGCCATTGGTGCAGAATGCAGCAGCCATCTCCTTATGAGAATGGGCCGCAGGGAGCATATTACACCGGTGCTCTGTCTTCTGCACTGGCTGTTACGGACCCGATTCAAGGTGCTGGTTCTTGCCTATAAAGTTCTATATGGCTTGGGCCCCGTATATCTGTGGGATCACCTCACTCCCCATGCTCTGGATTGGCCCCTGCGGTCAACCAGGAGTGCCGTTCTCAAAGTCCTCTCCCCTCCCACCCCTCCACACACTCGTGTGTGTGTGAGACTATGGAGAGGGCATTCTCAGTGGCTGTGCCGAGGCTGTGGAGCTCTCTTGGGCAGAGGCCCGGGTAACCCCGGACCTCTCCTCTTTTTGACATCCATGCAAGACCTGGCTGTTCTGCCAAGCTTTTGGTGAGGGTGGATTTTTATGGGGATGGTAAAGGTGGGGTATTTTTGTTCCTCCCTCCTCTTTTCCTGGGGGGGGGATGCTTTCTCTCCCCTCCCCCCATTTGTGTATTTTTATATATTGTAAGCTGCCCCAAACTGCCTTTGGCATGATGGGTGGGATAAGCATTTTTAATAAACATAAATATATATGCCCCCTGCCATTGCACTCTGATATACAATAGTATTCAACAATAAAAACTTGGTGGTACTCCTGACAATCTTAATTGGTAGATAATCCTATGTACTGATTAAGATAGGATGCAAAGAATAGGACTAAATAGTAAGTTTTCACAATAGAAAGTAATTTAGGGGAGTACCCCAGGGATTGGGACTGGTGTTTAATATATGTTCGTTAATCTGGAGAAGGGAGTAAAGAATGAGGTGATCAAATTTGTAGATGACAACACAAACTTATTCAAAAGCAGTTAAACCCTGAGCAGACTGAAGAATTGCAGGAAGATCTTGCAAGACTGGGTGACTGGGCATCTAAATGGCAGATGAAATATAATGTGCAAAGTGATGCACATAGGAAAAAATAACCCAAATTATGTGTACAATGCTGGGCTCCAAGTTAGGGTTACCACTCGGGAGAAGGATCTTGGAGTCATTGTGGACAATACATTGAAATCCTCAGCTCAGTGTTCATTAGCAGTCAAAAGTTGGGACTCATTTGGAAAGGGATAGAGAATAAAACTGAAAATGCCTCAGTATAAATCTATGGTAATACTGCACCTGGGATATTGTGTACAGTTCTGGTTGCCCATCTCAAGACCTAGAATCGGAAAGGTAGAGAAGGGCAACAAATGATCAAGAGTGTGGAATGGCTTGTGTATGAAGAGGCTGGATAGGCTGGGGCTCCTCTGCTTTGAGAAGAGATGTCTGAGAGGGGATCTGATAGAAACTTATAAAATCATGAATGGTGTAAAACACACATAGGGAGTGGTTATTTACCCTTGAACAGTACTAGAACAAGAGGACACTTCATGAAATTAGCTGGCAGCAGATTTAAAACAGTATTTTCTTTCATTCTGCACACAATTAACTTGTGGCATTTACTCCCAGAGGAAGTGGTCAAGGCCAGTAGTGTAGCTAGATTTAAAAAGGGATTGGATAAGCTCTTGGCAGATAGCTCCATTAATGGTTGTTAGCCAAGTAGGTTTTGGGGATGTACCTCTTGCTGTTGGGGGCTGGAACAGAGTGGATTGCCCATTGTGACCTATTGGGTACTTCTCAAAAGAGAAAGAGATTGGCCACTGTTGGAGACAGGATGCTGGGTTTGATGAGCCATTGGTCTGACCAAGTACAGCACTACTTACTGTCTTGGTACAACTGGAAAAATATTGCAAGTAATCAATACGCAGTTTGCAATGAGTCTCTGCTGACTAGAAGCTTTTCTGCTTGCGGAGTTTGGGGGAAACCCTTTGCCGAATACACAGGGAGCCTGCTTTTAGTTAACAGGAAATAGACATGTGCAATCATTCTGTTAATTCTGAGGTGACTTGGAACCCCATTGCAGCTAGCACAGTGAACTGCTGTAAGCTTCCAGGTGTAAAAAGCTGAATGTGGCATTTACACTTCTATGCTGCCCTTTTCCCAAAGGATTTGGAGCAGCTTAAAATATTAAACTAAAAATGCATATAAAATTAGTCTACTCAAACCCTGTCACCACCTACCAGACTTTTCCCATCCTCCTCTTCACAGGGGGCCATGGCTATTGCCACAACTTGCTCCCTTACCATTCATAAAACAAGATGGCGAGCACCAACTACAAACAGTAACATTGGTCTGCTGCTGCCCCATTTAAAATTAATCCCCCCAACTGAACAGCCTAAGCATTGCAAGTTGCAACCATTCCCTGCCCTGTAATGGTCACCCAGCAGCCCAATGCCATTAGATGCCATCTACAGGGCAAGGATGAATGTAGAGGGAAGGCCAGGATTGCCAGATGGCCAGGATCACTGCCCTTGAAACCCCAGTGCAGCCAATAGAGAACCTGTATGTGGCAGTTTAATTCTATCCTGGACAGTAATGTTCAAGGATCTCTCGGGTGGAATGCACTGGAAAATCTACCTGCTAGACACAAGTGGATGGAGACTACTTGACACTTCTACTCTCCCAATCTTCATTCATGGGGCAATTGCTTGATAATTGTCATCCAACGTTCTTTTCCTCCCCATGTGACACAACGTGCTCTGCTTTGGGTGTGCAGTGGCTCATTGTGACCAGGGTCCCCTGTCCCTCTAGGCTGTCCCCCCAACACTCCACTAGACCAGCCACAACCTGACTACCTGTGTCTTAGTGACAGCCCAAGTCATCAGATGATTGGGTTTGGTTCAAGGTGCTCCAGTTTAGGCCGGGACCTTCCCCAGTTGATATCTGGTGCCAGTAAACTCGGACACATTGTATTAAGGAGAAAAGGTGTATGTAAGGATACAAGACAAGTATTGGTTCAGAGTCCTAGAGAATGTGCATTAGAAAACGAAAGTCCAAAACGGAGTGCAAAGCTGCCTTACTTAGCCATGGGCTGACTGCCTCCTTACTCGAGTCCTGGTTCCTTCTGTGTCTGGACATGCTTCAGACCCTCCTGCTCTGTAGCCAGTTTCAAGATGGCTCTCCTTGGGGCTTGCCTTAAGCCACTGCCTCCATTGTTCCCAGTCTCATGGGATGATGCTGATGGGCCATTGCCTAGGTGGCGATAGTTGCCAATGGCATTGCTGGCTGTTCACCCCTGGGCGGACATCTCCTTTGGGAGAATGCTTGAGTGACTATGCAGGCTTGCAATGTCCCATCACAGGTTTTGCATTGAAATATTCCATTCCTCCCAGGCTTTACACTGTGATTCACATTGTGTGACTTCCATTGTGACATTTACATTGTGACCTGGTTGCAAGTATAACCATGGTGTCTCCTCTGTTCCCTGTGACACTCATTGAAACACTGTTACCTTGGTAGGTGTGCAGTGATTCATTGACCAGTCTGACTGTTGCATGCATATACACAACCACATTGTGAGTGGTATTAGTCTGTAAATAACCGAGTAAAAGGCTTTTTCTATGTTAAATTAACTTTGAAATAAGTGCTGCCTTCATTTAAAAAAAAAAAAACTTATTTATTTTAAAGTACTTTTTTAAAATCAAGTCATCTTTGTGAACAAATGTGCCTTATGGAGCACCTATTAACTAACAAGCATGTGACCTGGGGAAATGGGGAAGGGCAAACTACCATGTGACACTTGGTTGGTTGCCCAATGTTCAGTCAGTAATTTCCAAAAAATCTGGGAGCTCCAGGAAGGGGCTGTTCCTTGGAGAAGCAGCCAGCTCCACCTCCCGGCAGCTTCCCCTTGGTAAGTAGCTAGGCACACTCAAGTAGCTTAAATAGAACGTGCTCCAGCTTTCCTTTTTGAGACACTTGTCTGTCTTGAGCAAAACTAATTTAATTTAAGCTCCATACCCAAGACTAGCTATGGAATTACATTTCTTATTTCAAATTGTATCCCACCCTTTGGCTCAGGGTTGCCTTTATTTCAACTTTAACTTGAACAACCATTAACATGAAACAGGGCTAGTAATCATTGCAACAACCCTGTGAGGTAGGTTAGGCTGAGAGATCTGTGATGGGAGTTCATGGGTCTTTAATGAGGGAGGGATAGTTCCCCCTATTTCCTGGTCCCAGTACTGTGCTTCTCACCACTACCACACTGGCTTTACAAAAAAGAGCAAGAGGGAACTTCTAAATGGAAAGCAGAGACCTCAAGCCACTGTCTTTTCCCATAATACTGAACTCTATCTGCTTACAGTGGATGTTGGTTCTGGCAAATTGTATGCAATTGCCATAAACTTCCATAGAAATACTTAATGGAACTAGTGGAAAGGATCTGTGTGACTTACAGGGCTACTCAAGGCAACCTTTTTCATTGTAGACCATAAATGCCTGCAGAGGCTAAGCTGAAGACTTTTTAGATATGCAAGTTTTTCCCCTTCCGTGGTAATGATGTTCAGGAGCTGCTGGATCTGAAGCTCCTGGGGCCTTTTCCACCTGGCCTGTCCCACTCCTCTGGCTCCCTTCATAGCCTTTCATAAAGGCAGTTTCTGGTGGCAGGCAGCTGCCAAAGACTTCTGGTCATTTGACAGCCATTTGTGGCTGGAGGTTAGGTTTTGGATGTATTACTAACTCAAAATAGTGTGTTATGGGAGAAGTGGGTTAGGGTGGAAATTTCTCCCTCCAAATCCCACATTTGTATTTGGCTAAAGAAAAATAGTGTGGGATTTCTACAGGATTGTTGTATATTATGGGGTATTTTTTGTGGGGGGGTTACTGTAATGATCTTGGGTATTTCTAATACATTGTACACAGCCCTGAGTCTTTTGAGAGAAGGGTGAAATAGAAATCTAAATAGAATCACAGGATGCAAGAATTGCACAAATCTAGAAGAGCAGGGAGGACAGTACAATTATCTAACATGCTAGAACGCACTACAAAGTACCATTAGGGGGAGCTCAGCTACTTCATTATAAAAGTTTCTTCCCACAGCTTTAACGTCATCTAGAATACCTCCACACTATATGCACACATGCTTCATGTTCCACTGAACAAATGGCATTAAGGGTAATCTAGATTAGCAAATCTTCAGATGAGTGATCATATCTTTGGCTGAGCAGACTGTGTTTGAAAGTCTCTGGATACAACCTTGAAACTTCTGGTAAAACAAACCAGTATCTTCAGTAGACTTGATAGCCATGGTTTTATCCTAGCTATGGAGATGTTGCTAGGTAGTACTTTGACATGGAGTACTAAAGTAGGAAACCTATTCAGTGTACCTTTCTAGCTTGTATAGAACTATGGGTGGCTTTAATTTTGAAGAAAGGATTAGTTGTAGTAACTAAATACTTAATGTAAAAAGAAATTCAACCTTTTCAATATAGCAGAAGGTGGACAGAACTACCCTTTACAAAGACCTATGTAATGTCCATGCTTGTAAGCAAAGAATTCTAGGAAATGGACCTGTCTGTCCCACGTAGCTTGAACTTCAGCACCTGGTATTAAAATGGTAGATTCCACCCAGTTTGTGGGAAGTAAGTCTTAAACCAAAGCTGATCTCAGTTAAATCCGATTGTTACTACTCATTGGCAATTGTAGACCTTGCAACCTTCAGTTTGGGGAAGCAGGGTTTAAAACTTGATACCACATGGTAGGCATGATCCTTGGGGTACTAGTAGGCAATGTGGTACATTTCCAGCCCAACATTGTTATTGCCAGGCCTCTTCCTAAGAAAGGAACTGAGCTGCTGTGCACAAAGGGTGGGATAAAAATAAAAAAAGAGTGGAATGGTGGCATGCTGTTGCTTTCCTCCAGGTTTCTTATGCTCCCCCATATCGCTCCACTCTTGTATCTTGCCACACTCCTGCCTGGGAACTTCACTCTTCCTCTGCCCCCACCCTCACCTGCTTGCAACAGCTTTGTTCCTCTAAATGTCTTCATCCCTGCTCTCTTGCTGCTCCATGTCTGGAACTCCCTCCCAACTTTCAGATTCCTCCTGAAAACCTTCCTCTTTGATCAGGCCTTCCCTAACTTGCCATGAGTGAAATTGTCATCTTCCCATGCCGCGTTGTGCCTCGTTTCCCCAAAGGAAAATGCACTTAGTGGTCCAGGCCTGACATGATGTCTGGATATAGGGCGCTCTTTTCCAATATGTGGAATTTGAGTTTACACTCTGCTAATAAGCCAGCCAGCTCAGCAAAGTATAGTAAAGACCAATTCATTTATATAAATGAGGCTGAGACTAATGAATATTCTAAAATATGAAGCAAGAGTTTACTTAAGTTCAAATAAAGACATAGTACAAAAACAGTGTCAGTTTAAAGTACATGAGTTAGAAAGACATTTCTGTTCAGAGAACAGCACTGTTACAAATTCAAAGATCTTAACATCTATAAAATACAACATATGCTCTAAGTAGTATTGCTATGGTTGACTCAATGCATCATATAGGATATAACATTACCCAGTCCTTTCATCTGGCAGAATGGGGAAAAGTGAGAGAAGCTTCAGGAAAGGAAGTTTTCTGAAAAATCCATCTTTCCTCTCTCATAGAATGAAAGATGCTGGGAGGTCAGCTAAAAATGACGTTGGGTCAAGACTGCTGACGGAGGAGTTTTTCCTCCAAATACATACTAAACCGGTTGCTGTCATATAAGATAGGATTAACAATGAGTAAACTCCAAACGAACAAGGCCTTTTCCTGCCCTGCCAGGGAGTCGCATATCTTGACTCTAATCAACAAACTTACTTTCATTAAGAGACTTGATTATATCGTCTTCCAGTATACAGGCCTGATTTTTTTCCAGTATCTGGTCAAGAGTTCAGTAGACAGGTCACTATAGGACTTCTCTTTTAAGAAGTCATCATACAGAGAAGCTAATTCTGATTTCCAATATATGGAAACACAGATGGTCAAACATATGCCTATATACAGGATACATGACACCCACTCATAATATAGTTCCCTGTAACTAAGTGAGGCACCTACTCCTTTTCAACCTTATGAATGTACTCATCACCTTTCTCTTGGATTAAAGTCCCTCGGGGGTAGGGACCTGTCTATAACTATTGACTGTACAGTGCCAGGTACACTGCTGACTTTATATAAACACTCAACTCTTACTTGGCAAGGGAAACTCATACTAAATATTTATCTCAAAATGAAGGGCAAGGCATTCTGTATGTAACATTAAAGCAAAACTAAATTTGCATGCTAGATACCAGTTTTCAGACTACCTTTCTAACAATTAAGATTGCCTTGATTTGTGTGCTTCCTCCAGTGAGCTATATTGTTTCTAAATAGCGAGTTTTGATTGCTGCCTCTAAACAGCCTTTAGCATTTATTGCTGTATAAATAGAGATGGTCCTCATTCAACATGACACAGCATCAAATCTGTGGTGAACTCTGGTGTGTATGTGAATACGATAGCCTTCTGGAGTCAGGGTTTTTGTCCATGCAGTCCCTACTTGCACGTTTAGCATGTAGAGCCTAAAACGATCACGCCCTTCCCCACCAGACCCTTTCTGGGCTCCTGCCATTAACCTTTGGCCAAGGTGAGCCATGGAAAGGAGCTGCCGTAGTTGCTTCAGGCAGCAAGCTACTTCTAAATAATTTTTTTTTTTTTTGGTGGTATCAAAGGCTTTAAAAGTGTTTTCTTTTCTATCAGTCCTTTGGCCCACCCCTCTATCAGAAGTTGGTCCAATGAAGGATCATTTGCACTGCTTGGTCTCCATTAATACTACTAAGACTGACCTAAAGCTATAGATTGGCAAGTTGTCATAGTATCAGTTTGATCTATAGGACTTCAGATTGGCTTAAGGATGTTACAACTTTGTGGCTTATAAAGTAGTGAGAAATCATCTGATGGGCAATGGTCACACCTTGGAGGTTTGGCTAGAATCAATGGAGTAAAAGGAAGCTACGGGGCTATCCTGACTAATTCCTTGCACAGAAAAAACCTGTTAGGGCCACCGTTCTGAGCCTTACACGTTGGGTGAAAGTGTGCTCGTCAGCTCCTCCCTTATGATTGCAATGTCCAAGCAACTTGCATTTAGCTCATGCTTATGAAAACATATAAGATTTGGTCAGCTGCTAGTGGATATAGTTTTAGAATC
>QEPC01009804.1:437132-468409 GCA_003113815.1 Sphenodon punctatus | reverse complement strand
CTATCATGTCTCCCACTAAGTCTTCTCTTCTCAGGGCTAAACCATACCCCTTCAACCTTTCCTCACAGGACTTAGTTTTCAGACCCCCTGACCAGCCTTGTAGCCCTCCTCTGAACCCATTCTAATTGTTGTCCTTAATGTGGCGCTAAGAACTGGACACCATATTCTGCACTGGCCAGACCTCATCTGGTGTAGAGTGGAGCAATTACGATTTGTGATTTGGACATGATGCTTCTGTTAATGAAGCCTAAAATTGCAGCTGCATCACACTGCGGACTCTTGTTCAGTTTGTAATCCACTACAACCCCTGATCCTTTTCACATGTATTGCTGCCAAGCCAGGTATCATCCCCCCCCCCCATCCTGTACTTGTACATTTGATTTTTCTTAACCTAAATGCAGAACTTTAAATTTATCCCTGTTGCACTTCATTGTGTTAGTCTTGGCCCAGTTTTCCAACTTATGAAGATAACTTTGCATTTTATTTTCATCTTCTAAGGTGTTGGCTATCCCTCCCAGTTTTGTCATCTGCAAACTTTCCTTCTACTCCCTCATCCAAATCATTAATAAAGATGTTGAACAGTACCTGGCCCAGGACAGAGCCCTGTGGCACCCCGTTTGATATCTCCCTCCAGATTGAGTCATTGAGCATTCTTTGAGTACAGTTCTCTACCCAGCTGTAAATCCACCTAATATCAAACCCACATTTTGCCAGCTTGTCAACAAGGAATCATGGGAGACTTTGTCAAATGCCTTGTTAAAATCAAGATGTATTATGTCCTCATGATCCACTAAACTAGTAACTCAAACAAAAAATGAGATAGAATTTGTCTGTCATGACTTACTCTTGACTAATCCATGCTGGCTTCCAGTAAGCACTGCAATTCACTATACTGAATATAATATACATGTATGGTTTCTGTTGCGTTTGATTGGAGGTTGTAGTGACACTTGGAATAAAACTTAACTTAGCAGGACAGACAATTTAGCCAAATGAAAAATTGTCAATACTAATCTTTGAAAAGATTGCATCTGTGACGATATCCAACTTGTCGTCTGAAGGATCTGCCTTAATCCATTAGCTACCTGGCTGACATAATTTGAGCATCTCTTGCAGTGGTTTGTATTTTTACCAAATTAGCATCTTGTTAAAGTTCTAAAAGTTCAAGAACAATGGAGGAATATGATGGAAAAAGGTAGAAAAGCTTTTAATTAACTCCCATTGACAAATTGTCTTCCTTACTGAAACTGATCTTGTACAGGGAAAATAGTAGATTCCCTAACTATCTTTTTATAGTAGGATTAAGAACACAAATTGGGTTCAGTAATTAAGCAAATCTTCTCTACATGCATGTAGGACTTCCGACAGGTAGCTAATATTATCTTCTACCTGCTGGGGCCTCCTTCTCCTGAAGCTGGTTCCGAACAGTAAGCTGGAAAGGTCAATGGCTGGTATGAGTGACTTGCACATTGGTGGTGGTAGTATCCTCCTTCCCACATAGGGGTAGTGGGTAGGTTTCCACCTCAAAATACCTGCCCCTGCACGCTTGCTCAAAGCTTCACGAGGTGCAGGGACAAGTGTTCAGGACTTTCCAGGTTTTGAATTTGTGGTAGTATACGATTAGAGATGAAACTTTCAATTGTTCTGTGCAATCGTCCAGGTAGCCCAAATGTATTTGCTGTTTCAGTAAAAACATCCTGTTGAGTGTAAAAACCAGGTAGAGAAACAGAAAAGGATACCCATAAGGCATCATTAAAGGAACAACTTATTCCTCCTGCAAGGAGAGATGATTGGATGTGGAGTGACCCCACACTTCCTGAATTACATTGTGTGGTATCTTAACAACTCGAGCAAATGATCTTGCGTTATCCTGACCAAATTGGGCTTGTTGAAAACAAGCAGGGCAGTACCATGCTTGCAACTGCTTATCATTAAATTTCTTTTGGTAACTTCCCAGTTGGAATATATTGTAATGTTTCAGTCACATCCTGTAGGACGTGACTCCCATAAACTTAACACAAAAGTTCCTTGACCTAATGCATTTCCTTAGGCATATCTTTATTTCCCAATCAGTGTGTTCTCAAGCTGGCAATGTCCCATTTGTCCACAGACCCAGGCCAGTGCTAATAACTTAGAGCCTGAACCTGCACTAACCCAAGAAAGGGCATTGGTAATACTTGCTTGTGTGCTGGGTGGTATGAGATGCCATCTTCATGGATGTATTGGTGATGGGCAACTATCTTGTACATCAGCAAGACAGAAAAGAGATACAATTTTCATTCTTTTATAGTGCACAAAGTCTTCTATTTGGAAAAGCATAATATTACTAGAACATGAATGTATGAGACTTCATTGATCAGCACTGTATCTGAAGGAGATACAACCAAACCGGTCTTGTTTCTAGGATTTAATGGAGCTAATGCATGTCCTATTTTTGATTCAATTAATTATTGGCATTAGCTTCTGCCATAGCCATTATAAATAACAAATAAAATACAATACAATTATATAATAAATAAAACCGAGCAAGACAATATCATCATAGCTTCGTTATAGGGTATGTTTTCCTTCTGTTAGCAGCCCTACAAGCAAAGTCAGCCAGTTTCTGAATGTCGTGGCCTCTGTGTGCATAACTATATTACTCTCTCCTTTTTTGAGTAATGCTGAACCTGAGATCGAACTGGGGCTAAAAGGGCATTCCTAAGGTCATCAAACAGACCAACAGATAATGAATTAAATCTTCAGTCATTCGTATTCCACACAAGCAGATCCAGTCACCAACAGAAACACCAAGCCTTTGACCCACCACCACTGCTGAGGTAACTTGTTGGAACCACAATCTAGTAAAATGCAAATGACAAGATTGCTTCAAATTTTAATTTCAAATAGTCAGCCATGCCTTCCTCAGGTCTCCAATACACACACAGTGGGGCTATTTTGCTCTTACAAGCATAATCATTCTGCTGGCGAATATCCTCCAACCTTAGATTATATTTTTTTAAACCAAGAAAAGTTGCTGATCTATCAAATCTTTAGTAGCATAGTCCAAAACCTACCATATTCAATGTGGTTCTAATAAATCTTAACCATGATGTCTTGTTGCTGATTATGTTGCATCAGATCTTCTAAATAACAAACTTTGGGGATACAAGGATTAAACCTTAAAGTCTTAAACCGGTAGGCTAGCATACACTTCACAATAGTTGCCAATATGGACTCCAATCTGGTTCTAATCTTAGAAGGACTGATGTTGAAGAAGGTAGGCCCAGCAATACCTGCAAAAATTTATTTTGTGGGATTTCTATTGTAACATCCCCAGCAGACCCCATACTTCAGTCCCACCAGCACTAAGTGTTTCAAGCTAAAGTAGTACTTCAGATTATTTTGGGGGCAGATCTTCCCACGTGTTACGACATTTTCATATCTCATATGAAGACTGAGTGGCTTTGCGTTTTAAGTATAGCAAATGATCTCTCCACTCATGCTTACAAGACAGTTACACCGAAATATCTAAATGATTTAACCACCTCCAATTTATGTATGTTGATATATCATAAGTTAGGCCTTCTATCCCATTTAACCACTCTGGCTTTACTATAGTTGATAGCAAAAAATAATGTGCCAAAAGTGAGATGAAAGAACCTTAGGTGGGTGACAATTCAGATGCTGCATTTCTAGGATATCCTTTACAGACTAAATAGGGGAGCCAAAATGCTCCCCTGCCTTACCCCCCTTTTTGTGGGAAATGACTGAGTCAATTCACCAGCACCCCCATGGTGAACAGGCCATGAATCTGCATGGTATAAAATCAAAAGGCTCCATAACTGGGGCTCCAGTTCCATAGAATACATCTTAAATCACAAATGCTCTCTATTGATTATATCAAAGGCAGCTGTTAAGTTAAGGAAAGCCACGTATAAGTGGGATTTCAAAACCCTAGTATATTTGTGCATAATATATTGCAAAGTATAAATATGATCAGTAGTGGCATATCTTGCCACTTAAAATCCCTTAAAATATCCTGTTCCTGTATCTGATTTATGAGTAGTCCCAACAGATACCTCCCAAAGAATTTCATCACTGTTAATTAGGGAAAGTGGTTTGTACAAACTTGGGGCATCACGAGGGCCTGCTGTATGGATGGCCACCAACAAGTTCTCTTTCCATGCCTTTGGGAAAAGAACCAGTAGTAAGAAGTGTTGAACCAGAGTGTGAGAACTGGGACCCACCAGTCTACATGAGTTTGAAAAAGCTTGACTGCCAGTGGCAACCCATCTAGACCAGGTGATTTGCCCTTCCTTTCCATTTTAATTAAAACTTCAATCTCTGCTTCTGATACTAAATATTGAGTATAACATGAAGATAATTGTCTAGGAAAATAAGTCCTTCATAGACTCCCTCTCTGATGATGCCATATTGTTTTTTGTAGAATTACCAAAGTTTCTGCAGTAATACCGGAATCTGCATGTTATAGGAGTGTGAGGCTTTCGCCACCGTAGCCCCGAAGCTTTATTTCCATTTTCAGTTGTAGAGAACAAGACTCCATTGCCAATCTATATAATCCCTTTTTAATTTTATTAGGGCCTTATAAACCCTTCTACATTTATTTTTCTATCAATATGTACTCCTTGGAGTCTAGAATCTTGAATTCCCTTTTGCAGTTTATATTTCCTGAACTTGCAATCCTTGTCAAACCAAGGAGCTCCCGTAACTGGTTTTTTCTGTCAATACCGCTTCACTTTCTTATAGACAAGAGGACTCAATCTCATCCTGTGTTTTAGCAAGAATATCTGCTGGATCTGCAGCATCCAAAATCTGTTTTTACTAATGCATCAGAACTCGTAGCCCTATTCGTGCTTTTGGCCCCAAACTCATCCCAGCTCAATTGTTTGTTCATCCAGGCCACCGGAAACGTAACTTCATTGGCCGGAGGATCACAACCATACTCCAAAACATCCTCCCTGGTATCACAGGAGCTAGCCAAATGTATTAGAACATGGTCGCGCTCAAATCTATTACCCTCGCATCAGCCAATATAATCCAACATTGAGGTTCAATTAAAAAAATAATCAATTACACTAGATCCCCTAGCAGAATAGTCAGTCTTATTACTAGTTGGGAGTCAAGAGCATTATTCGCAAGTCTCAGATTTAATGTCAGCATGAGCTCATGTAACTCAGTTCCATAATCATTTTGCAGTAGCCAAAAAACATGGCAAGGACCCCCAGTTCCATAATCATTCACGGCAGTAGCCAAAAAACATGGCAGGGACCCCCCCCAATTTCACTAATTGCCAAAAAATCATCCTTTTCCCAATCTAACCCTTCTATATGGGTGTTAGTTCCTAGTCACACTGATATTCTCTGCCGAGAATCCCCTTAAGGTTTTCTAAATATGAGGATCGTGTCTCCCAAAGTGCTGAAGATCCCTGCTTGGATGATGGCGGCATATATACGTTCATCAATACCCATGTCAAGCCATTTGACCAGATCACTCCACCAGCCAAAGCTATATCCAGACATGAATTAAGCTCCTGCACTTGGATTCTAGAACAGAGAAACCATAGTAAGAAGGCCTGCTCTTTCATGACCATTATTGGATGAACCCTTCCCAAGCAAATTAAAAGATGAATAACTATGATTGTAAAAGGGATCCCTAGACCACATCTCCTGAAGTATGATTATATCATATGCCCACAAAAAAGACCTCCATTCTGGATCACCAGACTTATTAAGAAGTCCTGCAATATTCCATGAGAGGAGTTTTGAATTGTATCAGTTAACGTCTCCTGTACAAGTCGGTGTTGCTTGGTTGTGTACCATCCCCCTCAAATTCACAGAGGCAGCATCTGACGTTGGTGATACTCCATCAGCATCCAGTGCTTCTCCATCCACAAGGGAGGGAGAAAACACCCTACCTAAATCCTGCACTGTCACTGCCTTTTTATCGGAGCATACCGAACTAGGAAAACTATTGGCACATCCTACTTCATCTGACAACCCACCCTCTAGTACATTGGTCACTTCCAATACTACGCATGACCCCTATTGGCCTAGGACTACCTACTTTACCATTATCCACCTCTTTAGGATTTTGAGCTACCACAGAACTAACCTCTTGACCTTCAGAATATGGGAGTTGTCCCATGACTGTACTGGAAAAACTACCCTTCCCTGTTAACTGTGGCAGCAAACTACTGCCCACACTTAGGACAGAGCACAAATACGGTTTAGTGGGGAACTCTGATCCCAGAAAATCATCTAATTGTGGTCCTGAGCTCTCGACTTTGTACAGTCACTAGCCTATCTGAGACACCCTAAACTATTAGGGGATGAGGAGAAGGCAGCTCTCTTGAGGAGCTTCATGTTGCCTCAATTTCCAATTTCTTGCTATCTATAAATGTAACTTTGTTTGTATAGCTTAGACATTCTATTGAGTATATTTTATTTTGACCATCCAGGGGGAGACTTCTAGATGGGGACAAGGTTCCCTGCTCTTCAGGTAGTAAATTATGACCTTCAACCCCACCCGTTTCCCCTTGTATCTCCATATCCTCCTGAGAAACCAAATCCACCAACTGTGGAAGCATTTTCTGGTCGTCCCATTACTCCCAGCAGTGACACCTACTTCATTAGTTACAGAAGAAACAATATTTTGTACATCTGGGATAATGGGATTAAATACACCTGGAGGCCTAGTGTGGTGGTTTAATAAAAACACATGACAAGAGAATGGCTCTTGCATGCAATTTCTTCTTTGCATCAAGTATTTTAGTAAGCAGCTGGTGGGAACCTAGTTGGAGAATCAATCCCCTCTGTCCACTTAAATGGCATAAATGCTCAACCCCTTAATACAACTTGTAACTGGTATATTCAGGATCACTCTCAGGTGCTGTGCTATTTCAGTTGGAGTATTCCAGAATGGTAAATTACCATTAGGTAATGGAAAGATAGTAAATGGCAATTTATCCCTTGTTGGGGGGTAGAGCAATTTCCCCTGCCTGAAGATCCTTTGAGTAATCTTTTTATATAATACTCTTCTTCTAATGCTTTGGGGGGGGAAGAGACCACTCAGTCGTGTATTCCCCTCTTGGTAGAGGAGTTCAGGGGACCAGCAGCAGCCTGTTGCTGCAACTTTGCAACCTCATTCATCAAATCATCCATTTTAAGACTACACAAGTTCAATTGAACAAAAATATTTTGGTTTGTACAGTCAGAGCAACATGTTCAGCCATTAAAGTAGAGGAAGCTAGATGATGATTCATATTCAGCTGATCCCCCCCCCTCCCCCCACAGTCCCCTGATAGTTAGACTGGCGTTGGGATTGATTTTTGCCTCAGTCAGTTTCTTGGGGTGGAACCTGTGCTGCCTCAGATTCCAAATCACGCAGCATGTTGCTCTCTGCCATGGTTAGCGAATCGCCCTTCAACTCCAAGGGGGCAAAAGCATTGGACAAGGAGATAGTACTACCAAGTGGAGTCGGGTCTCACCCCGCAAGCCAACGTTTATGTAGCAGTTGATTCTTCTGTGCTTAAAAGGTGGTGGTATGAGGTCCCACAGCAATTGCTCTTTTTTATGGCATCTTTAAGGTCAAGTCCAACTCCTGGTCAAGCTAAGCTCCAAACAGCTTGGCCCCTAAAACAATGCAGAAGTGCCTCATTTTTTATAGAACTGACTCGGGATGACTTGGCCCCTGAGGGAGTTCAGAAGTGCCTTGATCTTTGCAGAGCTGGCCTCAACATGACTTAACCCCTGAGGGAGTTCAAAGGCTCCTCGCTCACAGGTGATCCCTGGAGACCCCCAGAGAAAAAAACAAAAGGATAAAGACCCAACTGTTCTCTCAGGATTAAAAGTGATAGTAGCTTTGTAATTACTTGCATCCCATCTACTGCAGTTACCATTAATTTTCCAAAAACATCTTGATTCTTTATAATTTGGGTAGTGCATCTTCTAACTAATGAAAAGGGACCACCATGCCCTGGTGACTTGTCACATTTTCTTTCTGGTAACAGAACTCTATTCCTCCTGGGGCTTTGAAATTTGACCTGACCTTTTGGACTTGCTGGTGGTTTAGGTATCCTTTTATGGAAACTGAACATTACTTCCTCTGTTTCATAACCTCATGGATTCTTTATACAGTTTGGATACACAGTTTTTTGAGGTGGATTTAAAGGCCCAAATTTAAGCAGTCCAATAGATGGATTTCCCAGCTGAGTTGCCATACTTGCCTTTTGTATGAATTTTGACAACTTATTTATTTATATAGCACCAGCAATGTACCTGGCACTTTACAAAGAATAAGATAGACACGGTCCCTGCCTGAGAGCTTACAATCGAAAGACAGGGGGAGGGGGGAGAGAGGGAAGGGGGAACAGAGGGCGAGACAAGGGATGCGACATTCATGAGGATGTGAGAACTCAGGTACACATTCTTGGCTTGGTTGCAGTAAGTTGGGTGTTTACAGGTAGCAGGTGGGGGATAGTCCTGGGTGGGAATGGTTAGCAGGAGTTAGGAAGGGCAGAGCGGAAGAGATGAGTTTTGAGGAGGGAGTGGAGGGTGGGAGCCAGGCACATGAGGGCAGGGAGGGAGTTCCAGGCATGAAGGGCAGCAAGGGACAAAGGCAGTTGGAGGAGGAGCGGAGTGCTCAAGCAGGGGTTCGGAGGGAAATCAGGGCAGAGAGGGGGGGAGTGAGGTTCTGAAGGGCTTTGTAGGGGAATACAAGGAGCTTGTGCAGAATGTGCTCAGAGGGAGCCAGTGGGGAGAGGAGAGACTGCATGTTGTCAAAGCGATGGGCTAGGTGGATGAACCTGGCGGCAGAGTTTTGAGCAGAGATGAGGGAAGAATGGCAAGAGTGGGGAAGGCCAGCGAGGAGAAGGCTACAGTAGTTGAGGCATGAGATGACTAGGGCGTGGATGAGAGTTTTGGCTGAGGAGACAGACAGAAAAGGGCGGATCTTAGCAATGTTGTGGAGGGAGAAGCAGCAGGATTTGGCCACGGAGTCCATGTAGAGTTTGACGGCAAGGTGCGTGTTGAAAATGAAGCCCAAACTGCGGGCTTGGGGAACAGGGAGGATGGAGACTCCATCAATGGCAATAGACAGGGAAGAGGGAGAGGAAGGATTGGGAGGAAGATCAGGAGCTCAGTTTTTGATATGTTCAGTTTTGAGTTGGCGTTGAGACATCCAGGCGGAGATATTGGAGAGACAGTTGGTGAGATGAGCTTGAACAGAGGGGGAGAGGGAAGGAGTGGAGAGAGAGCCTTGAGTGTCGTTGGCGTATAGGTGGTATTGGAAACTGTGGGAGGCACTGAGTTTGCCTAGGGATTGGGTGTAAATAAAGGGGAGAGGGCCAATGACAGAGCTTTGGGGAACTGTGACCGAGAAGGGGAGGAGTTAAGAAGAGATACATTGAAGGAGTGGTCAGAGAGGTAACTAGTTCTCCTCCTGAGGACAGAGTCCTGGAATCCAAGGGTGTGGGGTGATGCAAGCAGGAGCAAGTGGTCAACCGTGTCGAAGGCAACTGAGAGATCAAGGAGGACAGACTAGAGTAAAGGTGGTTGGTTTTAGCCACAAGAAGATCATTGATGATCTTAGCAACAGCAGTTTCAGTGGAGTGAAGGAGGCGGAAGCCAGATTGGAGGGGGTGGAGAGGAGGTCAAGGCAACGGGAGTAAACAACCCATTCAAGGAGCTTGTAGACAAAAGAGAAAAGGGAGACAGGATGGTAATTCCCCATGGAACGCCTTTTCCTGGACCTAATTATGTTCCTGAGGTATGTGGACTTTACATCGTCTTGAGGTTTGTTCTAACTGGTGTACAATCAAACTTGAAGGAAAAAGTATATCTAAACAGTTTGGTACCCCAGTAGTGATTATTGGTTGTGCAAGGGGTAGATTGTCCTGGTTCATCAATTTCTGTCACAAGATGCTTCAGCTGTTGTCCAGTTCTTCTTGTGGCCAGGCTACATACCTGTCAAAGATGAAATATCCATTCCTCAAATTGACATCTCAGGGAATGTTGAGTTCAAAATCTTTACCCTCAAGATGAGGTAAAGTTAATTCATTCTGGCACCTTTGCATTAGAGAGAGATGGTGGAGGTGATCTTTATTTTGGCTTTGTATCTGGATCCAGTGCCTGATTAGGACAGTCCTATGGTTTCCTTTGTCTTGCTTGGGTGCCATTTCTGGATTGTTGGAATTCAGTCGTAATGGGGGTGATTTTTTATTTTGGTTTTGTATCTGGATCCAGTGCCTCAAGGTCCCTCTTGGGCACCTGCATAGGAATAACTCTTAGAATCCCAAGAAAGAAGGGACCCCAGACTAGAATTTACCATGTTAATCAGCTAGATTTTATATCTGATTTTCTGAGTAAATTCAGAGGGGCTGATTTTTATCCATGGTCCTATATGGTCCTTGCCACTTTCAGCATGGATTGTGGTTAGGGAACATAAAGGTAAGTAACTTTATTTGCTTTCCCTCTTCCCAAGGGTTCACTTTGCTGCTTCTGATCAGCCTTTCTCTGGGACTTCCCCAATTTAGTAACTACCTGCAAATGAGTTTATTTATAATGTTGTTTGATGTTATGCAGATAGTGATCTAACCTGACTATTTGTCTGAGTGCCATTGGCATGCCATAGCAGATGTTCTTTCAGGTGCATTCACCCTCCAATCATAACCTCAAAAGGAGATATACTGGTAGCCCTGGTAGGAGTTGCCCACAATGCTATTAGAATAAAAAGGATTAAGATGATCCAGCTTTTACCATTGGCATCAACAGACTTCCTCGGTATAAGTTTAACTGTTTGCTTGCGTATCTCGACAGCTCCTGCAAAGGGCGGGCGGGGGCGGGGCAACCGGTGGATTGCGGTGGTGGCAACCGGGTGACCTATGTGGAGGCCTTCAGACAGGGAAGGAAGAGTGCAGCAATACTATACAAAGCAGGCATGAGCAATGCACCTTTTGCAATACTCCCAGTGTTCACTGGCTGGGGAAGCAGGCTTTCCTCAAGGTCACCTCTGAGCTTGGCTTTCTCATGGTGAAGTAGCGCAAGGCAGCATCTGATCATCAGGGCAATGACAAAGTATCTCATCACATATAAGCCAGGAACAGCAGTGGAACCAAGTCTGGCCTGGGGTACATGCAAAAGTCAGCTGTCACATGGGGCCTGCCTTTGTGATTGCAAAACTCAAAGGCTGCCTGAGATCCTTCCTGGTAAGGAGACCAGGTGAGACAACCGATGCGAACAGCCGTTATAGCATGAGAGTGGGAGTTCCCTTCCAGCTCTCACTTAAGGTGTAACAGCAACATTGAGAGAGCCATGTGTCTTGTCCATGCTGGAGACAAAAATTGTCAGGCTGGGAGCAAAGTGCAAAGTATTGTAGTGGCAAAGTGCACAGTATGTAAATCTTGCCTTGGCCAGAAACTCACTGGGTGACCTTGGGCCAGTCGCAATATTCTCAACCCAACCTACCTCACAGGGTTGTGTTAAGGATTAAATGTTGTATGTATTCTATGAAGTGCTTGGAGTGCCATGGCAGGAGGGCGCTATATAAAAATTAATATTTCTGCATTCTTATTGTCCCCTGACATCTGTCCCCCTAGCAGTTAATTGAGTCCCTGATTAGCAATCTCAAATTCAGACTTAGGAGCAGATGTCCCACCTCATTGGTAGGTGCCATTATTGGGATTCTGCTGTGCAAACACTGACGGAGACATAACCCAGGTCTAAAGCTGAAAGGGAGTTTTACACTCTCCCATGACAATGCACTTTTCCACAGACCTCGGCTTGCAACAAATTATGTATTGCAAAACAGGGGTCACCCCCAGTCATAAAGAACAAGGAGGGAACTGTAGTTTAAAGAGCTCAAATTGAGTTCATATCATTTCAATTTGTATCAAGTTGCCCAGATCCTCACTTTCTAGACTCTGTATTTTGGGAGTTAGGATTTGACATGCAAATTGCCATGTTAAACCAGACCCATGGCCCATATAACCCCATTCCTGACTGTCAGAGGCTTCAAAAAAGGGTCCAGGAACCCTGTAGCTTTTGGCAGTAGGAGGGGATGAAATTAAGAGGGAACTGTCCCCTTGTGCCCTAAACTCAGGGAAGGACCTCCCTGTTTTTACACTTGGGATAGTAATGATGCTGTGCTTTTCTGATCTCGTAGCAAATATACAGCAAACGTAGCACACACCTGGCAGGCAGAGCACGGACACGCATACAACTGAGGCATGGACTGAAGAAGTGACTTGACCAATATGAAAGGCAGTCCTGGGATTGGGAACCAGATCCTCTAATGTTAAATGCTGGACAATGCTCCCCAGCAAAATTTCCCCTCCTGTGGTGTCCCCATATTCACAGTGGGGTGAGATCTCTTGTGGGTCAGCCCTGTGTCCCTGCCTCTGTTGCTCACCATTACCCCCATCTCCTTTAGGCACCATGTTCTGGATTCTCATTACGCTGCCAGGGAATAGGCTTGGGATGGCATGCCCATTCATCCATTATGTTCTGATCCTCTAAACTCTTGTGCCTGCTAAGCTTTAGGGGCTGTAGAAAATCATGGGATTCATGGAAGTGTTGCTTTCAAAGAATGTGACACCATTGTCAAAAGGCCAATGCTTGCAGTGCTTCCCCCCATCTCTCCCCAGCAGGCAACAGTACCTTCTGTTGCAAGCAGCTCAGCATGGCACAGTGGGCACTGGGTTCCTGCCCCATCACCTGGTGGAAACCTCCAACAGCTGCAACAGTCAGTCAACTGAGCAGGGACTCTGGAAGGGAACATGTGCCAAGTCATGGACAGGTGATTGTGGTGTCTGTGTCCAACCCTGTATATCTTGGATATTTTGTACACCTGCTCATCAGTTTTGTAGCATGGTGGTAGGGCTTGGCTTGGGGCATCAGCCTGAGAAGGGCCTAGGGGTGCAAAATTCCTACGTCTGGCCCTGTTTGTGCTCTGTGGAAAGTGCTTGCGCATGCGTGTGCGTGCAAAGGATCCATGGGGTATGGGATTGTGGCCATTGACAGAAGTCCATGTATATTCCCCCCCTTAATTTTTAGACCTCAAAAAGGGGTCTAAAGTAGAAGGGGCAAGGCTAGTCATGAGGAATTCCTTCATATATTGGCTCTGCTAGGAGAGGCGCTTAATAGGTCAAACAGTAAAGTCTCAGCCTTACATGGAGCCTTGCTACTGCGCCAAGTGAGCATTAGACACGCACACACACCCGCCTTGTCGGATAACCGGTATCGAAAGGGAGTGTGTACAGTATAAAATGATGGGATCCAAGCCAACAACGTAAGCAAAAGCCCAACAGACTGCAAAAAAACTTCTCATGCAGACTATCTGCTTTCCATATGATTAAAACATTTAGAAGCACGGGCATTAGTTGTAATGTAATGTGCCATTCCACTCGTGGGACAGAATAGCAGCAACACTGATTTTTTTATTTTTTTTATTTTTTTTTGTGCTGTCACCCCTAGGTGGTAGGCTGATGGGATCGGAGGCAATGAAAAAACAAAGCAGGCCAGAGTGCCTGTTTGAGTTTAGTTACGGCTGCTGTCTGATCTGTTCATTTCCATGGGGTATCCTTCCAAATCAATGTTAAAAAATGCTTCTGCAAAGGAAGCAAAGTTACGAATGCGGTCTTGATGGAAATTAATAGTACCACCTAGAAAGCTTTTTTAAAAAGAAGTAATGTTGGTAGGAAGAGGTAGCTTCTGAATGACCTCACCTTCTACTGATCAGGGCTGTCCTTAGCTGTGAGGGTGATCCCCAGAAAGGTTACATGCCTCTAAAAATCTAGCCTTTTGGTTGACTTGCAGCCCACCTCTTGTAGAAGCTCAGGCTGATCCAGATGCTCCTACATGATAGTAGCTGAACAGATGTCCTCCATGTTAACAAAAAAGAAGGGTTTGAAAAGGCAGAAAGAACCTTTGTGATATGGAAATGAAACATGGATGATGGATTGACGAGCCTTGTGGAAGGGCTGTAAAAAGAACCAAAAAACTGTTTGTGCAAAAGCAGTCTTGCATTGGAATTCTTATATTCAGTCTTATTGGTTTAGAGGAAGGATACTTAACAAAACAAGAGTGCTTTTGATTCCTAAAGTCAAATATTGGCAAACAAATTAGTGAAGCTAACTGGACTCAGGAAATTCTGAACCATAATGTGGAAGATGGCTGGAATTTTAAAATCCAAGGTTCAGAAAATTTCTGAAACTTGCATATGTAGAAATGGGAAATGCCTTCTAGGAATGTGTTCTAAACCCAGTTGGTTGAATAATCCTATCAGACAGGATATTAAGAATAAGCAGAGCGCTTACAGGGAATGGGAAAATGGGTTTACTTAGTAAAGAAAACTACCTCCATATTTGGAATTGTTTAGTTAAATTTGTATTCCATCCTTCCCCAAAGGTTCAGGGTGGTTAACAACATTTTAAAAAGTCCATAAAAGCAAAATACAAAAAAACCCAACCATCCCACAGCTCCCCCTGAAAACCGCCAATAATTGCACTCCGCAAACCCCCATTCCCTATCCCTGCCTGCCAAATGCTGTAACAAATAGAAAGGTCTTGCACAGCCTTTGGAAGATGCCCAGGCTTGGTCTCAACTGAACCTCTGGGGGAAGGCAGTTCCACAGCAACCGAGAAGGCCTTGCTGTACAAACCAGACTAACCAATAGTACCCAGAGCGAGGCACTTGCAGCTGATCACAGGGGCTGCAGCAGAGCATGGAAGCCCTAGGGTATTATAAGCCCTAGGGCAGGGACCATGTCTATTCAATTACTTTGTAAAGCACCAGGTACATTGTTTGTGCTATATGCTTGCTAATAATGGAAGGGCAGGCAGTCTCTCTATGTGGGGTCCTGACCATTTAGGGCTTTAAAAGTAATAACCAGCACCTTGACTTGTGCCCAGAAAGCTATAGGAAGCCAGTGCAGACTACAGAGTACCGGTGTAATGTGCTTGTGGCATCTCACCCCCAAAAGGAGGCAAGCCACCACATTCTGGATCAGCTGCACCTTCCAAACAGTCATCAAGGGCAGCCACACGTAGAGCACGTTGCAGTAGTCTAACCTCGAGGTGATGAAAGCCTCGTTGACAGTAGCCAGGTCCAAATCAAAAAGAAAAAACTGCAGCCTCCCCGGATAGTGTTGGTGAAAAGCATTCCTGGCCACCCGCACAACGTGACAATTCAGGCACAGCGAGGGACTCAGAAGCACTCCAGGGCTGCAAACCAGATCGGCCAGAGGGGCTGGACCCTCAATAAGAGGATTCCCAATCCCCTCCAGGCCACAAGACTGGCCAACCATCATCTTGGCCTTGTCTGGAATCTGCCTCCCATCAGCTCGCTCTCATCCATTCCCCATTAGCAGCAAGGCAATGGATAAGCACAGAGACTGCAGGGCCTGGGGCAGATGTAAAGGAGATGTGGAACTGGCTGTCAGCATACTGATGGCACTTCACCCCAGATCTCCTAATGACCTTGCCCAGCGGCCTCCTATGCATCTTGAACAAGAGGGGAGACAGAACAAAACCCTGCAAGATCATACAAGGGAGGCCCTGAGTGGATGACAAGCAAAAGCCCATCACTACTGTCCAGGACCTCCCTGACAGGGAAGAGCTGAACTACTCAAGTGGTCCTGCACACCTCTGCCAGGTCTTGCAGTCACATCAACACCTCCCACACAACTGTATCAAAGGCCACGGACGGGATCAACGATCTCCAGGTGCAGGTCATCGACCAAGGCCACAAGTGCAGTCTCAGTACCATACCCATGACAGAAGCCTGACTAAAATGGGTCCAGGAATCCAATGGCATTGAAATGAGCCTGGAGCTGTTAGGCAACCACCCATTCAATAACCTTGCTTTATAAAGGGATGGTTGGAGAGGGGCCGATAGCTGGCCAGGGAGTTGGCATCCAAAGATTGCTTCTCAAGCAGGGGCCAGACGATTGCAGTTTTAAGAACATCCAACACATTACTCTCCTAAAAGGAAGTGTTGAAAACTCCAGCCAGCAATGGACTCAATGTCTCCTGGCTGGCTTTCATCAGCCAGGATGGGCAAGGATCTTGTTTACAACTGGTTGCCCTCACCATCCCAAGCACCTCCCCTGCATCGGTGGGTGACACCAATTGAAACTGATCCAAATAAACAGGTCAAGACTGAGCTTCCATAAGCTCAAACTCTGACTTTGCAGGTAAAATGGCAGCACCCAAGTCATGGTGAACATGAGCAATTTTTGTCTGCAAAGTAATTAATAATGTCACCAGTGGGCATCAGATGACCACTTCCAGGTGGAGGCAGACTAGATTAACCAGGCCCTTCACCACCTGGAATAGCTCCACCAGATAAGACTTTGCAGATGCTATTATAGTGGAGAAGGAAGCTTTCTTCACCACCATCACAGCCACGGCATAGTCCTTCTAAAAACTATGCTGCAATCGGTCAGCTTCAGCATGAGTCTGAGCACAGGTGGCGCTCAACTTTGGGAGCTTCTCCTGGATGGAGCCGCCAACCTTGCATGCTTAATGGAGACTTGACTGGATGATGAGTTGAGACTGATTTTTTTTGGTTGACCTGGGACTTTTGCCAGCCTGGTACTCTGTGCAGCATCATACTAGGTCCAGGGCAGGGGGTGGGTGTAGCCATGATTTGTAAGGATTTGTTGTCCTTCCAGAGTTTTCAGTGCTGAATTAATCTGGCGTGGAGTGTATCCATCTAGCGTTTGATTTGGTTGGAGATAGACTAGGAATCATGCTAGTGTACCAAGCACCACGCTGCACTGCAGCCTCCCTGACGCTCTAGCTGAGGTGCTTGTGGTGTGGTCGCCAGATGTAGTTTTTTGGGACTTCAGCATTCACGTTGAGGCCAATCTTTATGGAGGACAGCAGGCGTTTATGGCAACCATAGGGCTATCCCAGGTAGTAGTGGGCCAGACGTGTGAGGGGGACACTGGATTTGATTTCTGCACTGGCCTGGAATTGGGGGACCCCCTGTGATTTGGGGTGTGGAGGAGACACCCTTGTGCTTGGACCATTACCAAGCTCGGGAGGCTTGGGTCCTGGGGCACCTATGCCCCCATCGGGGTGCTGGACCTGTTGCATTGGTCTACCCCTGGAAACTCATGGATCCAACTGGTTTTCAAAACTCTGGGAAGTTTTGCACAGATCTTGAAAGCGATCTGTCGAGGGTGTCATATTGTGGAGTAACACCTTGACTGAGGCCATCAACATGATGGCTCCCAGACTTCCACTCCCACTGCTGCACCAACACAGTACCCCGTGGTACACAGAGGGCCTGAGATGGCAGAAGCAGGAGAGTAGGCAGTTGGAGCACAGGTGATGCCGGACTTGAGTTTAATCCAACAGATTGTGGCATTGTTTAGTTTTTAAAGGACTATGCAGTGTCTGTGATGGCAGCAAAGAAGGCTTTCTTCACTGCCATCCTAGAATCTGTGAAGTTATCCAGAGGAGCTTTTCTAGGTGGTGAAGTGTTTAATCAGCCCATCTCCACCAGGAACTGTAGGTATCCAGTGCCCACTGGGACATTCTTGATCACTTCATAGGTAAAATCGCTTGTATTCACCAGGACCGTGGCATGACCGTTTTTGGTGCAGTCAGAGATTGGTTTTGGGAAGGAATTTTCCCTCTGGGCAGATTGGCAGTTGACTCTTGAGGTTTTTTTTGCTTTTCCCTGCAGCATGGGTGTGGCGGTACCCACTTATGGGCTCTGGCTCCTCTAGAAAATCACTGAAACAAGCCCCTCTGAGCTGGACAAGGGCTCCAGTACCCTAAGGGTTAATAGACGGAATCTGAAAGGAATGTTGGCTCCCAACAGCTAGTAGGTGTTATCTAAAGCGCAAGGGCACAGCTGCAAGAACCATTACTGGCAGCACAGTGCAGAGCCAGTTTTTGCTGGGCTTTTCCCTTGCACATCCTGGAGAAGTTAATTCCCTGGCCTCGGAGAATAGCAACGCTTCACATCTCCCTCACCGAAAGCCTGGCAGAACAGCATAAATTCTCTCTCCCAGCATAAGCCTATCACAAGGATATATGTAAATACAGGAGTATGTATGACACGAGTATAGGAGTAAGTTTTAGAGAAGCCTGTGCCGTGGGCAGCCTAGTTAATGGAGCACAGATGGGCAAAGTTACCAAGCCCAAGAGCTATATAAATTGTGGCTCTCCCAATCCCAGGGAGGCAGCAGCACAGCTTCCCCCAACCCTCCTATCAAAGCTTGTGGCTCCCCGGTGGTCTGATGGTTTGGGCAAAAGCAATAGCAGCACAGGCCATGCTTCCCCTGCATCCGCAGTCCCTCATGAGGCTCCAGCAGCTGAAATGGGCAGTTCAGCTTCTATTATTTCTGAGGGATCTGTGTGGACATGTGCAGCCACTTCCGGCAAGAGCCGTAGTACAGGGGTGTCAGCTGCATGCAGCTCCTGGCCTGCCATTTGCCCATCTCTGTAATGGAGGGGGACACAACATGGGGTGGAATAGACAGAGGGAGAGGGAAATGATCAGACATGCATGGGATGGAGAAACTCATTCACTTGCTGCTTCCATTCAACATGGGGCAGGTTGCCCCACTGCTGTTGCTTCTGCTAGAGTGGACAGGTAGAGAACCAGACTTCTTCAGTGCTTTTCCTGATTCCAGCCCTCCTCTCCTTCTACAAGCCTTGGGGGTAGCAGTGGGGCAATCACCCCCCCCCTCCCCACACACATCACAGCAGTAGCCATGTGCTTCAAGTAAAATCCTTGCCCTTTCCTCCAAGGCTTGGAGAGCCACAGAAAAGGTCTTGCTGGTAACATGTTGCCCCCTACGCAATAGCAATTATTTTAGCAGATGTCCCTGTCATAAGGGCCCATTTTGATTTGGGTTTGTAGTCCAATAGTCATTAATAGGATGACCCAAACATTAAAACATTAAGTGGATAATGCCACATCCAACCACCCACCAGAGAGACTTGCCCATTCTTATATGCCAGCTTGGTTACACTTCTGAAGAAATAACTAAACAAATTTGTTTCAGTTGCACCAGGGAACAGTACATGCTTGTTTCTGGTGGGCGGGTGACTGGTGGTGGGGGGACAAGCCTTCACTTTCATTCTGAAGGAATTGAATAAGATGCAATATCGAGTAAGCTTATTGAAACCATCAGCGTTGATCAATTTACAGAATATTTTAAAGAAAACATAATTTATAAACTTCACTTCACAGAACTCCCATAGCTCTATTATTATTTATTATAATTATTAACAAGCATTTATATAGCGCCAGCAATGTACCTGGGCGGGGAGACAAAGGAAGGAGAACAGAGGGAGAGACCAGGAGTGAACATTCACGAGGTGCGAGGTCCAAAAAACAAAGTAAAATTATACATAAATTACAAATAGATGCAATATCAAATCTCTCTGCAAGATGCAACATGAATGACTTCTCATTTCTCTTGTTTCTAAAACAAGATACAGGTGTCTGCCAAAATAATTTGGTCCTTATGGCTTGGTTATAGAAATGGCAAGATTCCAGAATGATTGATTGGGGGAGGAGGGGACAATTCACATGAAGAGAAATTCCTGCTGAAGGACAATACTTAAACACTGAAGATGAGTAACTATGTGGATACATTTTAACCAGAAATTGTAATGCCTTTCTCAATTAAGTAACCACCTCATACTGCTGGACACAAACAGACATTAGTCTAACCATAACCACCCAGTTTCTAGTAGTGTAGAGTGACTCTTCCCCTACTGATGGGGGTGGGGGGAAACTTCTTGCTCTCTCCTGGAAAAAGATTATGGGCCTCTGCTGCCCTTGAGGCTTGTTCTCATGAGCAAGAATAGTTACTTTGGAGCAACTGCCTGTCACTTTCAGGTCTTTTTGCAGATTTCTCTGTTTGGGAACCTTGTAGGGAGCTCAAATGACAGGCAGTCAGTGAGATCGATACAGCTCTTCCAGCAAAGCGAAACCCCAAATTGGGAAGTATCGATGTCTTCTGGGAAAGGCAGGTGGAGGTAATGACCACTCTCCCTACTTTACTTTATCCACTGCTTTGCAATGGACTATAGACTTTTCTTCTTACTGGGAAGCAAAGGACTTGCTAGTTAAGTGTCCATAACCATCTGTCTTGACCTGGAGAGACCCCTTGGCATACCAGTACAGTGCTGTGAAAAGGCATGTGCTGTTGCCTGTGTTGAACCTGTTTTGTAAATGCATAGACTTGGTTAGTGAAACAGCCCAGATTTACAGCTCTAAACTCACGTAACTATTTATAGCAGGATAATCCACATGACATTTTCAATCTGATTGCAATATACTAATGCTTCACAACAGAATTTCAGATCTTGTAGATGCTTGTCAATTAATCTGTCCCCCTCACATCTCCTACTGACCTGTTCTTTTTTTGACTGCGGTCATGAAACTGCTTAGGAGCGTGTACCTTTTTTGAAGTAGCTTCATGACTGCAGTCTTGGTATGCAGTGCTTCAAGAGCAATGCTGTTGCTAGCAGAGTAGCTTTTAAAACAAGCTAGTTAATCTAATGTGGAACATTAGAACATCCAGACAAGTCAGTTATGTTTTGCAACTACTATGTTTCACCAGCCATGAAACGAAAGTGTATTTGAGTTGCTGGTGCCTTGGGAAGGATGCTACAGAAATTGTGGATCCATCAGGCTGTGGGCCAAACATCCTTGGACTTCATGTTTGCATAACTTCCCTTTGTGTTGGTCTGAAACGAAAGGAAAACTGCAAGTCTTTTTCCTCAACTTTGCAGAGGTGGGGCAAGGATGAGTGGGGTTTCATATTAACTGGGGAAGGGGGCCCACTTCCTTGTATGGGTGTGCATGAAGTCCTCTCTACCTATGTAGCAGAGACAAATGGGATTAGGGTCACGCTTCATCTTCACTGCATGTACAGAGATTGCCCTATAGCTACAACTTAGATTATCTAGATGTTGCTTTCTTCTAGAACAGCAATGGAAATTCCAGCTAAATGAACTGATGGAGTGCGGGGAGAATGGAAACCTTCAGTGTGTGGGGCAATAAGAGAGCTTTGTACAGAACACAAACGGAGAGTTTACCCCAGTGCCATAAAAATGAGGGTGAACATTGGCTTATCTGGATGGGAGGGCACTGGTTGACCTATTTGATCATAGACGGCAGTTAAAAGCAGGGCTGCATGGATTCTGTGTCTGGATCTACAGCAATCCCACACAGTTTGACTTGGAGTCATATTTTTTCCCCCCAGATACTAGGCAGCTGTGTCACAGAATCTACCCTCTGTCCAGTCCCTGGCTGGAGGCAACTAGGTACTTGTTTCTGGAACTTCGGTGAAAAGAAATGGTGAGCAAGCTGCACTGTGTAGGAAATGCTCAGGCTGCCTGACCAGACTCCACTCGCCTGCAGCTTCTACATGGAGAACTCAATTGCTTCCCTCCCATTCCCCTGCAGCTGGAGGAGAGGAATTTTGTAGCCTGCCCCCGACAGGATATTTGGTTCCCTGAGCTGGTGGGGGAAGGAGGGATGTTATGATGCCAGAGGAAGACTTTACAGACACCTTGTTCGGGGGTGAACAGGGGCTTTGGAAAACTCCACTTGGTCATGGGGACTTATTATTTCTATAGCACCAGCAATGTACCAGATGCTGTGTAATCATTAGATGGGTTCCTACCCCAAGGGGCTTACAAATCTAGGAAAGAAAGGGAGGGGACCAAAGCAGGAGCGGGATAGTCATGAAGTTGAGAAGTCACAAGGATGTCTTTAAGTGGTGGTGGTGGTGGGTCCATGGCTTCCGAGTGGGATGGATGTGGGGCACCTGAAGTGTGTGGGAAGGGCTTCACATGGTCAGCTCCCAGCATGGCTGCCTAGTTCATGGAGGTGGCCACCCTTGCCCGCATGGGGCATTCCTGGATTTTTCGGTGGTGCTCTGTCCATCTGGGTCGCTGGTGTGTGGGTCATCGGAGCGTGCCTCCCCATGGACCACCATCACACAAGTAGTTGAACACGTGGGGGGCCATATGTAGACATGTCTCATTTAAAACACCCTTGGTTAGAGGAAGAAAGGAACCCCAAATGAAAAATGGAAGAGGAAGCATCAGCAGGTCTGTGGGGAGGAGGAGCTAGGAAAGCCTGATGGAAGAGTTTTTGGGGAGGGAAGGAGCACAGTGAAGGCATTCAGGGAGAGGGTTCCAGGCATAGAAGGTAGCAAGGGAGAAGGGGCCTTGTGGGCAGATGAGGGGAGTAGAAGAGGAGCTGAGCTCTTGGGCAAGAATGTGGTGGGGGGGGGGGAAGGACTGGAGGAGAGACAGGAGCAAGGCCATGAAGAGCCTTGTGCTAGATCTATTTGGATAGAAGAAGCCAGTGCAAAGAGGAGAGGAAGGGCTCAACCAGGTCAAAGCAGCAGTTGAAGTGGATGGCTTTGGCGGCAGAATGTTGAACAGAAGTGAGAAGGGCAAGGGTAGAGTAGGGGAGGCCAGTAAGAAGGAAGTTGCGATACTTGAGGCAAGAGATAACTAGAGCACAGACTTGTGTGGGTTTATTTGGTTTTTTTTACAGTAGGAGCAGTAAGGAAGAAGGGCTGGATTTTAGCGATGTTATACAGAGAGGAGTGGCGGAACTTGACAACAGACTGGCCTGAGGTGTAAAGGAGCAGAAGGAATCCAAGATGAGCCCTAAGCTAAATGCCTGAGACAGGCTAGCTGATGATGCCATCAATAGGAATTGAGGAAAGCGGGATAGGAAGTCTCTTTGCTGAAATTTGTTCAGCTCCTATTTACTAGAAATCTTCACACCAAAAGCTACTTTGTAAATATCAAATGGAATACTTTATAATTCAGAATGTCAAATATTCTGAATTCCTGTGATATTCCCGAAGTTGCTACTTTTAGCTGTTTGTTCAAGGTATTCAGCCTGAACAAGGTAGATCTAGTGAAAACAAAGCAGCACTAACCAATCTGGAAGCCTAAGAAAATATCAAAGGATACAACAGATGCTAGGTTGTCTCCATGTTTATCCAGCTAGCCTGACTGGTGACACATTCTGTGTTTGACTGGACAGAGCATGGATCTGGCAATTGCAATTCAAGCTCTTTCATTAACTTGCTTGAGATTTTAGACATCTTTGTTTTGCTGCCTCTTTTTTGTTTTTGTTTTTGTTTTTGTTTGAGTTTACCACATTAAGATAAATGATGCTACAGATTTTCAAAACAGTTGAGGTCCTTGAAGAAAGATGGTTGTGCAAAGAAGTAAAATTTAAACCAAAAAGTTGACCCCTCAGTCTCTATTTCTGCTACATCGTGTGTGGGGGGGAGGGAGGCAGGGGGATTAATTTGTGGTCTCGAGCACAAAAGTGAGGGGTGCTTTTTTGTTTTAAAAAATCTTGAATTATCAGTGTTGTGCCATTTTTGTTTTTAGCTAGTAACTTCTGTATCTTAACCATAAACATGACGTTTTTATGGGGAGGACATAAATGCAACCTAGAAGAAAGTGTGCGGGGGGAGAGATGATGGGCAATCTGGGCTCAAGCAGTAGTGCAGAGTAGTGATCTTGCAGCAGGACAGGAAGTCAGAAGATTTGCAGCTTGACTAAGGAGCCTGGGGCATGTGAAAATGTTGGGATTGGAGTACTAAGCTCCCAGAGCTGATGAGCAGCCACTCAAACAGAAGATTTGGCTTAAAAACCAAATAACTTTGGAGTCTTTCTGACTTCCTGTCAGGGGGAAAAAAATAAAACCCTAGAGTTTACCAAACCTAAGTACCTAGACTATAACTATACAACACAATCTGTTAATTTTCTGTACTCTTAAAGATCTGCTGGGAACTGAAACACCAGAAGTGGGAGAAGATGCAGCAGCTACAGTTAATGCAACAGAAACTTTGTCGGAGGAAGAACAGAATGAACTAAGAAAAGAACTTGCTAAGGTAAAGATTCCATGTAGGAAAGAATTAGTTTCATCCACTGAATAACACTGAAGCCCTGCTGCTATGTTGGGTTGTGACAATACTGGGCTAAGATGGACCATTGGTCTGACTTGGGCAGCTCCTTGTCCATCTTTCATGGTGATGTTATACTTGGAGAAGATCACACAGAGGGCATATGCACACCCTACCTGGGATGGGGAGGAAAGAATACACTATTCTGCTGCCTTGACTTCCTATCCTTCAACTCCTCCCTTGACCCCCTCCAATCTGGCTTCCGCCCCCTTCATTCTACTGAAACTGCTCTCGCTAAGATCACCAATGATCTTCTGGTGGCTAAATCTAAACGTCTCTATTCCATTCTTGTCCTCCTTGATCTCTCTGCTGCCTTCGATACTGTTGACCACTCACTCTTGCTGGATTCCCTTCACTCCCTTGGCTTTTGTGGCTCTGTCCATAACTGGTTCTCCTCCTACCTCTCTGACCGCTCCTTTAATGTGTCTCTCTCCAACTCCGCCTCCTCCTCCTTCCCCCTCTCAGTTGGTGTTCCTCAAGGCTCTGTTCTTGGCCCTCTCCTCTTCTCGATCTATACCTCATCCTTAGGCAAACTCATTGCCTCCCATGGCTTCCAATACCACCTCTATGCTGATGACACTCAACTCTATCTCTCTACTCCCTCTCTCTCTCCCTCTGTTCAAGCTCGTCTCATCAACTGTCTCTCTGACATCTCTACCTGGATGTCTCAACGTCAACTCAAACTCAACATGGCTAAAACTGAACTCCTTATCTTCCCCCCTCATCCTTCCTCTCCTTCCTCACTGTCAATAACTATTGATGGAGTCACCATCCTGCCTGTCCCCCAAGCCCGTAGCCTAGGCTTCATCTTTGACTCACCCCTTTCTTTTAAACCCTACATTGACTCTGTTGCTAAATCCTGTCGCTTCTCCCTCCATAACATTGCTAAGATTCGCCCTTTTCTCTCTGTCTCGTCTGCCAAAACTCTTGTTCATGCTCTGGTCATCTCTCGCCTCGATTACTGTAACCTCCTTCTCACTGGCCTTCCCCGGTCTCACCTTTCTCCCCTCATCTCTGTCCAAAACTCTGCTGCCAGGGTCATCTACCTCGCCAGTCGCTTCGACCATGTGCAGCCCCTCCTCTCTTCGCTTCACTGGCTTCCCCTTCCTGAACGAATCCTGCACAAGCTCCTAGTCTTCACCTATAAAGCTCTTCACAACCTTGCTCCCCCCTACCTCTCTGCACTTATCGCCCTCCATACTCCAGCCCGTGCACTTCGCTCCTCCTCTGTCCCTTCTCTCACCCTTCCACGCCTTCCCTGCTCCCCTAAGCGCCTTCGTCCCTTCTCACTTGCTGCCCCCCATGCCTGGAACTCCCTCCCTGTCCACATCCGCCTTGCCCCCTCCCTTCATACCTTCAAATCTCTCCTTAAAACTCACCTCTTTCGCTCTGCTCTGTCTGACTCTTTATCCTGCTGAGCCACTATTCCTATACCTACGATCGGTTTACCCTTATCCTTGCAACATGGACCTGCCTGCTGTCATTCTCATCGTAACCAAGCCAAGTACGTGCACTTGAGACCTCGCATCTTCATGAATGTTAGACCCCTTGTCTCTCCCTCTGTTCCCCTTCCTAAGTCTCTCCCCCCAGCTCCTGTCTCTCAGATTGTAAGCTCTAGGGGCAGGGACCGTGTCTATTTTATTACTTTGTAAAGTGCCAGGTACACTGCTGGCGCTACATAAATGTTTGTTAATAATAATAATAATAACTATTCTGCACTTCTCCCGTGAAAATACTTGCATATGATCAATTCCCCAGATGTAGCTCTTCCACTCTTCTCTCAGGAAGACACCCATGAGTGCAATAGCACATTCCTACGTGGGGTAATTTCCATGACAATAGCCATGATTGCCCTCGTGGAAGCTTCCCCCCCCCGCCCCCCAGTAATGGGTGCAAGTGCCCTCTAACACTGGCCAAGATGTTCAAGCTTGGGTGGCTTGAAGCTGGAATTTGAACTGGCCTTGCATTGAGGGCCACAATGGAGAGGGCATTCTTGGTCACCGGGCCGCATTTTTGGGACTCTCTCCTGGAGGAAACTCCCCTGGCCCCAAGGCTCCTAACATTTTGGCGGGTGTGTAAAACCTGGCTGTTCACCCAGGCCTTTTGGGAGGGTGGATAGGGTTTTTACTCTCCCTGCTCTTTTTTTATTTTTTTTCCCCCCTATCCCTGGATGTTTTAATCGTTGATGTTTTAAAGAAAGGAAATGTTCTTATGAATTTTTAATTGTACATTGCCCCAGGATGCCATAAGCATATGGGGTGACTCATAAATGTAAGAAAGTAAATAAATAAATTTAAATAATATAGTTCTGCACTCATTGGTGAGTTATAGAACCATGACATAACTAACTGAAAGCCACAAAAAGGACCTAAAATTATAGTCCTACCAAAGGGGCTATAGAAAAAGCAAAAACATGGAAAGATCAACCAGTTATTGAATATCACAAAAGGTGATAAGACCTATTGGGTGTTTCAGACAGGTGCCTCCCCACATACTACCAGCTGGTTGCCATGGGTAACTAACCAGTGGTAATGGTGTGGATGCACTTGTCTGAGAACACCCAATGTAATCTCAATGTCCATGGAGAAACAATAATAGCAAACTGTTGAAGTTAAAACTGATCAGTTGCCAACAAGTTTCAAACAGTACCTTCATCAGAACTGAATGTTTTAAAAGCTCAATATATTTCTGCTATAAGCAATCATGACGTGAAGGAATGTGAAACGGAAGGGTATGTTTGATTACAAGTATCACACTCCTTTTTAAAAAAAAACAAAAAACCCCACCAAACAACCTTTCAACGATTCCTTACTGAAAAATAAATTGTCAAAGTCCTACTTGTCTTCATAATTAAAGGCCCAAAGTATATCTGAAAGAATGTAAAATGAAAGAAATTAACTCCTTGTGTAAAGTAAATAACTGATATGAGAAACCACTTTTATTTGTGTATTGAAAAATAGAAAAGATTTACTTGAAAAGATCTCCCATTTTATCAAAAAGATGGAAAAAACTGTATTGAGTCTCCAATGCAAAAATATATAATCACAAAGTAAAAAGGAAAGCTTGTCACTGCTAGGTCTTGAAAGCAAACATGTCCTTCAACATGCTGGCTTCATCATGGGTTGTGTGGTGTCGGAAAGGATTTGCTCTAACCCCAATGTAGGATTGCTAGGCCACCAGTCTCTTCCAAAACCAGATCCAGTTGGATGCTGCCATGAATGTGCCCAGAATGCAAGTATGAGAGAAATGTGAGTGTAGGGAAAGACTGTGCCCATGTAGTAATGGATTACATTAAATTAACACATTGTAGCTTGTTGGCTTTTTTTATGGCGAACTAATCTTTGCTGAAGTCATGTGAAATTAAGTTATAAAGACAAAAAGCTTGAACTGCTGTTAAAGATATGCTGTAAATGTAATTCCGTTTTACTCTATTGGGAAGCTATCTTACATAAGAGGGGTGTGGTTCTATTTTTTTGTTTAAACATTTTGGTGAACTGATTTCTCTCTGGGATGCATGTTCTCAGGTAGAAGAAGAAATCCAGACACTCTCACAAGTGTTAGCTGCCAAGGAGAGACATCTAGCAGAAATCAAGCGAAAACTAGGAATCAATTCGCTGCAGGAGCTGAGGCAGAACATTTCCAAGGGGTGGCAAGATATGACCTCAACTTCAGCGTATGTCTATTTCAATGTTTAATTCAAAACTTATTCTGGGTTAAGTCTAATCTAGTTAACTTTAAAATATGGCTGAGGAAATTACTTGGGGAGGTTAGCTGACTTTGAAGTGCATGTTGCAACTATAGGTCTGTAAGATGTTATTTGCCAGTACAGAACCTAGTAGTTACTAAGGCACCAAGTTTCCCTGAGTCTTGTATAGAAAAAAAAGGAGCCAGTGCACTATTATCTCTTCTAGGTTGAAGGCAAATGTAGCAACAGCTACAGTCCATTTAATCCAAGCAAAATTAACCTCGACTACATTTTCACCTGCATGAATGAACCCTAAAACCTGGGCTTTGTGGCCTTAAAGGTGACTTGTAAACACAACTTGTTATGCTTGAAACTAAAGCTAAACATGAATGTTCATCCTAGTCACAGTACAAAAACACTTGCTTGCATTGGGCCACCTTAAGTGTTTTACTAGCAATACGCAAAATCTGACTGGCTTAAATCTGCAATGTTTCCCAAATAATATCTGACCATGTTCCTTGGCTTCATGTTTAGGTGGAGGGGAGAGGGAAATTGATCCAAGCATGCAAGCTCTTTGGATGAGTTGGTGTTCAAACTAAAGCTAAACATGAATGTTCATCCTAGTCACAGTACAAAAACACTTGCTTGCATTGGGCCACCTTAAGTGTTTTGCTAGCAATATGCAAAATCTGACTGGCTTAAATCTGCAGTGTTTCCCAAATAATATCTGACCATGTTCCTTGGCTTCATGTTTAGGGGGAGGGGAGAGGGAAATTGATCCAAGCATGCAAGCTCTTTGGATGAGTTGGTGTTCAAACTCAAGTGGACAAAACACAAGGGAGTTAATAGGCCCCTCTTAAATCCTATTGTATGAGGAGGAAGTCAGTCTAATAACCATAGCCTGTGGTCCAAATAGAAAAGTGTGGACTTCGTATATAGAGCCTTAGTTTAAACCCTTGAAGTTTATGTGCTGCTGGATTTTGTAGTAAGCCATTATCTGGTTCTGGTTGCTTGAATATAGGTACAAGAAGACATCGGACACACTATCTCAGGCTGGGCAGAAGGCCTCGGCTGCATTTTCTTCAGTTGGCTCAGTTATCACCAAGAAACTGGAAGATGTGAAGTATGTTCAAATAGCTCTTTTTACTGAAGTTACTGTAGCTTGAACAATTAATGCCTAAATATATCAGCAATGTAATAGCTTAACTTCACTTTTTAGTAGCCTATAGAATAATACCTGAAGATCCTTCACTGCACATGCAGCTGACTTGACCTGGGTGTAAAAATGACTTAACTCAGAGCTGTTTGGGGGAGGGTGGGGGGAGAATCTAGAAGATTTGGGCTATATTCATACAAGCCTTTTCTCTTGCCTCTTCCATTTTTTTATGAGACACTTAAGTCTGCATTTTCACTGTCCCCACTTTAAGTTGCTCCATATTGCTGCGGTGGTTGCTAGGTATCCCAAAATGCTAAGCCGCTCTGCACTGGTTCTGTGGGCAGACAACAACAGGATTAATACATCCACACTATATGACAAATGCATGCAATTGGCACAACTGTTAAATCTTGACTTGAGTTACTTTTTGATTTAAACATCCATTACTACCAGCTACATCCTGCAACCCTAATGCTTTCACATGATCAAAAGAGGGGAGGCATCAAGGGGGGTGGGGTGGATTTTTGTAGAACAAGGCCCTTTGTGCATACATGCCGCCTGTGTAAAAACAGACAGAAATCTGGGTGTCCATGCATGGGTGCCGGCTATGTAAATCCCACGGGGTGGGTGTGCATGGTCCTGCGCACACGCATCCCCACGCACGGAGGCACCAGACAAAACTGAGGTGCCTTTGTGCATGGGGCGGGGGGTGGGTTTGCACCAGTCTACCCCTGCACACAGACTGCAGCACACACGGGCCCCCCCCCCACGCTGCGGCCTGTGTAAAAAGGGCCGAAGTGTTTTGTCTGAATGCAGTCTTATCACTGGGCTTAGATGTGTAAGATTAGCTTGATAGTAATTTTTTTTTACCATGGTTGTTGCATGTACTTGAGTTGGTTGGTTAATATTATACAGAAGTATATTTAATTTGCATTCCTCTTTCATTGCTTCTGCTCATTAGTTTCTAATTATCTCAGTCTATTGAAGCATGCTGCATCAACATCAGCTCTGAATGTCTATTCTTGCATTGAAGTGCATTTTACATGGATAACTGTCTTGTTTGCCTTCATTAGACCACGTTTACCTTAAAGTTATTCCTACATGTCAAGGGCTTGATTTTTATTATCTTTTGTTAAAAAGTATTAACATGAAAGTGTAAAAGCTGATAACTGTCAAATTGAGAAGCCATTTGGCAGACTTGAATATCCATGGCTTACATGCAGGCTTGTGCTAAAAATGGCGAGTTTAGTCAATCTGCATAAAGGGACCTGTCTTGAATGGCCTTAGCGTGTAAATCATTGCAGAAATTCAGTTTTCACAATTGGAATTCTGTAAGGTTTAGAGACAAAGGGGCCAAGCTGCTTGCTTTTAATTGGGCAATATAAAATTAAAGAATTTTCATGAAGTCAATTCTACTAGTCAAAGGAATCTAAAAGTCAGTCCTGCGTTTTAAGTGCTGCCATTTACCTCTATCTTTCCTTCCCTATACACAGGAGATGAAATAGGTTTATATTGCAATAAATATTACCAAACTCAAACTGTTAGATTTATCAGACTGCCTTTCTTTTTAATGCTTTCTCTGGCATCCTGCAGATTGGAGGCATTTACCCATTCTTTTAGGTAAGGTGATAAAGGATTTTTACTAAAATATAGCATGTAGCTGGTTTGGAGAGATACAAAGTTGCAAAAATCTCTTGGCTTAAAATAATGGTACATTAATATATCTTTCAGTTGTTAAATCTGCACTTTAAACAGTAACCAGTCCAATACTAGGGTGTTTGTTCAGGCATTTAAGAATTTTTAAACAGGCAATCTTTCTCTTCCATAAAACACAAATCATTGATTCAGTAAAAGAAAGGAAGGTATTTGGAAAGAAGAAATATATTGGAAAAGGCTTTGAGGAAATGGCATGCAGAGTTCTTCCTTCTAATGTCTGACTAGGAGGAGTTTCCCTTGTACTGTGTTCACCAGTGTGTTTAATATAGTAATGTTTTTTCCTTTCAATGTTTCCCATCCATAGTAGTTCAGAAATATGCTGGCATTGTAAGTTGAACAGAAACATCAAAACATTGCTGTATAATTACGTTTGTAACGTAACCTGCCCGGCATTTTGAGTTTAGGGAATTAGTGACTTATAAACTTAACAGTAAAGATAAGAGATGTTCGTTTTTAAATATTCAAAATTCTTAAGTGCTATACTGGGTCAGACCAATGGTCCATCGAGCCTAGCATCCTGTCTTCAACAGTGACCACTGTCGGTCGCTTAGGAGAAGAACCTAAGATGATCCATTACCTGCTGTTCACTCCCAGTTCCCAACAGAGTTTGCATCCCACAATGTACTTGACTAATAAATATATTTTACTTGGTTGGCAATTAGAAATGGGAATAGTGAAGTTTTCCTTATACAACTGAGTAACTGCAAAATGCCATGAGATAGGGTTGTGGGATTTAAATTA
>QEPC01009804.1:419168-437032 GCA_003113815.1 Sphenodon punctatus | reverse complement strand
TAACCCCCCCCCCCCTCCCCAAAGGCCTGGGCAAACAGCCAGGTCTTGCAAATTCGCTGGAATGTCAGAAGGCTTGGGGCCAGGCAAGCTTCCTCCGGGAGGGAATTCCAAAGGTGTGGCCTGACCACCGAGAATGCCCTCTCCATTGTTGCCCCCCGCTTAACGCGGGGACCTTCAAGAAGGCACCCCCAGCAGACTGAAGGAGCCGCTCTGGGGTGCGGAGGGCGAGGCGGTCCCTGAGGTACTGCCTGACTGTTCCAGCAATGGCCTCAGAGCTTTTTCAGGGATTTTTCACTCCCATCAGCTCTGCGTCCTGTGGTATCAACCCCTTTGGTCCCAGGGGCTCTGGCTTCCCTTTCCCATTCTATGCAGCAGTATGCTGCATTACATCTGGGTTATGGGCCTTGACTCGAGGACCCCCCTGGAATGCTCAGAGGGACCGCCAGAGTATTTTGTCAGTAGGCAGATGCCGATGGGCACTATGCAAGCTTTGCTGAAGTGGGACTGGCTGGCTCCTGTGGACCAGGCCCCAGGACTTTCCCTGGCTCAGGAGATGGGGCACTCGCCCTTGTCATCCCCCCTGACCTCGGGTCTTTTCAGGACTTGCTGGTCCATATGGCCACCACAGAGTGGTTACTTCTAGGCAACCTTGATTCTAAGGAGCCCTATCAGTTGGAAGCATGGGTAATTGGGCAGAAGGATGGTATTGCCATTCCCCTTGACAAAAGTATTAAAGTTGACTGACAAGAATATATGTAGTCAGCTTGCCACTCTACCAACTGTAGACCCCAAGATGTTACATTGTATTCCACACTGGGGATGGCACATGAGTTTTTAACTTCTCATCCAGCCCTAAATCTGCTCCTAGCCACAGTGGTGGCAGAGCACTCAAGAGTGGGGAAACCACCTTCACAGCCTCTGGATAGGGATGGCAAAAGGATTAACACCTTTTGCTCATACTTTGTTCTGCTGCCTCACCAGATATGTGGGCTAGGTAACTACCTCACCCTTATGGCCTGCTTTAACTACACCTTATGGGGGACAGTCCAAAAGGTGTTGCTCAAACTCCCAGAAAGAGTCAGGGAATGGCTGGGAACTGCACTGAGTGAGGGGGTGGAATTATCCTGCCATCTCACCCAGGTCTCATGATGTTGCATTCTCATGGACTTGTGGTATGGCAGCAGGGATTACCAGGCATGCATGATTCTCTCCTCTGCTCTTCAGGCTTTTCCATTGAGGCCCAATATGTGATAGAAAGCTTCCTTGCCAACAGGCAGGGACTTCTTGATACCTCTTCAAATGAAGAGCTGAGGTAGATTGAAACTGAGTGCGGATCAACCAAGTCAGTGGGCCTAAAAGTGCCACGCGCGGCCTCTACATCAAGCATGCTCTGGGGTCAGACTACATCAGCTTCAACATCTGCAGGGGGTCCTTGCTTTCTAGGCAAGTCCCCTATTTTGCCCTGAGGCTTATGTAACCACTTTGGGTCTACCCTGCCACACCCAGGCTGGGGTTCAGGGAATGGTGTTGGCACCAGGCATCTGTTGCACCAGGTCTCCCTACACCTAAAGAAGCATTTTTAGTGCTACTCATGGGCCCCTTCCACCTTTCTTAGGGGTCCCTTCCTTTCAGGAGCAGCTATTGCCTTCCCTTGGTATATGGGAAACCACAACCTCTAATGGGTGGGTTCTTTCAATACAGCAGAGGGCTATAGGATCCAGTTTTCCTCTTTGCCAAAAAAAGGATAGTTCTTACCAAGGTTCCTCATGATGGTGCCGCTGCTGCTGCTTTATGGGTGGAGGTTCTGCAGCTGTTGGTTATAGGGACCATAGAGATTGTCAGCCTGGGGTACAGGGTTCTATTTTTTGGTCCTGCAAAAGCCAAAGGACTGCCATCACATTTGGACCCAAGGGCTTTCAATAAACCTGTAGAACACTCTTCAGTTTTGGATGGTGACATTGGAGCAGACTATGCCTTCCCTCAGGGGCATTTCTTCACCATCATAAACATGAAGGATGCATATCTCCGTTCACTCTGACCATTACCAGTTCCTTGGCTTTGCAATGGATGGAGTGTTACCAATTTTCAGTTCTTAGTTTGTGTTTAGCATGTCCCCAAGGCTGTTCGAAGCGTTTTGCCCCCCATCACTGCTACGCTTTGTAGAACTGGTCTATTTGTATACCGATATTTGGATTATTGGTTTTTTAGGGCCTGGTCAGATCAGATACTGACATCTCGCATGGCATAGGCCTACTACCTTTTCTCCAGCCTGGGGATTGAAATTAATTGGGATAAATTCCTAATGAAGTGTCTCCCACTTCCCTGGGGCCCAGTTAGACTCTGTCCATGCTAGGGTCTCTACCCCGTCACAAAGATTCCAAGGTATTTGGAACACTTCCACTACAATTCTTGCAGCCCCACACCAACCTTGCCTTTTGTTCTTCTGGCTTCATTACACCAATGCCTTTAACTACACCCCTGGCTCAGCTGCAGCTTCTGCCACTCCAGTGGTGGCTTGCCTCCTGGCTTACCAGGTGCCTCAGGATCACTGCCACACACAACATATTCTGCAGTCTGGCCTGGTGGTCAGATGGGGAAAATGTCGGCAGGGGGTGTCTTGCGGGGTGCAACATCAGACTCTGATCATAACGTCAATGTCTCTCTCCAGGGATAGGGAGCACACTCCAGGGGCATTTCCATCAATGGCCTTTGTTCCCTAGAGGAACGCTCAGTGAACATAAGTGTTCAAGCTCAGGGCCTTCACCAAGCCCTGAAGGCCCTTCAAGCCTTGGGTACAAGAAAATTCTGTCATGCTCTGCACAGAGAACCTGGTGGTGGTGTATTACATCAACCACCAAAGAGGGACAAGATTTCCTACTCATGGAATCATGCAGTCTCTGGGAATGGTGTCTCCCCCCTCAATGTGCTGCTAGTGGCGGCACATGTATCAGTGAGGGACAATGATCATGCAGATGGCCTTGGCAGGTCTGTAATAATTTTACACAAGAGGGCCTCGAAACAGTCTCTTGCTCCTTGGTGTGCAGATGAACTGCCTGGTGGCTGACCTATGTGCATCAGAGCATAACAAGCAGCTACCCATCTTCTCCTGAGAGAAGGGATCCAGGGGAATACCATGGTGGCCCCATGGCTAAAGGGACTCCTTTTATACTTTCCTGCCCATTGCCTTCAGCCCCAGATTGCTCCAGCGGTTCTGGGAGTTGGGGGGGGGACTTGACCTTGATGGCTCTGGACAGGCGGAAGCAATACTGGTACCCGGGACTTAAAGTTGGACTAGGCCCCTAATTGGCTTCTCCCAGACCTCCTTTTCCACCACAAAGGGAGTCTCTGGCACTTGAACCTTCCTTCCCTGCACCTAGCAGCTTGTGGACTCCACTGTTAAACATGGAAGAACATGGTGATTCTTAATGGGTGCACACATTTTCCTGTCCAGAAGTTCCTCTACCAGGGGCTGCTGTCTGACTAAATGGCAGTGCTTTGAAGTTTGTGCCTGTAGTAAGGATTTCACCCCAGTAGTGTTAACAAGAGACCCCACTTCCATTTGTGAATATTGGGGGGTTGGTGCCCCAATACCCACCTGACTCTTAAATTTAGAGGAATTAGCTGAATTGGTTGGACTAGGGGTCCCCGCATGTCTCCCGGCTCAGTCAGAGGTCAGATGCGCGCTACCCTCCCCAAAAGAATAGTAAAAGAGGGAGACAATGCTTAATTAAAAAAAACTTTATTTAACAGGAATAGGAGGTATCACACACACGTGCACACACACAATTGGCTAACAGTTTCCGGTCTGGCTGGTGGTTTTCAGAGGGAAACACAAGCAGCGAATGGGAAAATGAAAGTAATATATATATGAGAGAGAGAAGGCTAAGTGAAAGGAGGTTAGAGAAGGGGAACCAGGACCAGTGGTTACCTCTCTTTGCCTGTTGCAGAGGGGGCAGGCAACCCCACCAATCCAGCAAAGTTCAGGGATGCAGGGGAGGGACAGACCAAAGTCTGGGAGACCCCTTAAGATCCAGACACGCACAGAGACCTGCACGTGTTTGCTTCCAAAGTTTTTCTCAGTTTTAGAAGGGGAGCCAGGAGTGGTTAAAAGATTTGGGGTCAGCTTAAGTATACTACAATAGGTTAGATGGGAAGATGTGAGAGAGTTCCTGGGTGGGTTTAGGTCTGAGAAAAGGAACATGTCCACAGGGGCGGAGGGGCCAAGAATGCCAATAGGTGCAATGGGAAAGAGGTGCCAGTGTGTCTAGTTACACAAAAGGGAAGAGGTAAAGGGTAAACAATCTGGGGCCACGGAGACAAAGGACACATCTGGGCATAAACCGGGGGAGATTTCTAATCAGTCTGGGGCCAGAAGAGAATCATGAGGCGAGTGGTGCTGGCGGACAATTCCCACTGATCAGGTGTGAGGGTTCTAAAATGTTGGGTGCTTCTAATTGTCCATGCCTTTGGAGTCGTTGCTAATCTAGATTCCATTCACCAGTGATTTCTATAAGCCGGAAGGAGGTCTTATTTTAACTGCCCGAATATTTACTCGGAGCCTCCTCCATCACCTTTTCCAAGGGCGGTCTGGTTTTTGCATGAAAGAACCTTTCCCTTAGGCTACCTTGTTGCTCAACCATGGCTTTGCTCAGGGTTTTCTGATGTCCAATGACTCCTGTCTCTCATGTCCTTTCTGACCATGGGGGGAGCTGTCCTTTTTGGGGTGCATTCTGCACCCCATGTCCCCAATGGGGGAATTGTTGTGAGAGGTGCAGCCACAGAGAACGTCATCCTCATGGTAGACACCCGGGCAACCCTGAGGAGGGTGCCCCCAGCTGACCGCAAGGGCCGATCCGGGCCCTGGGGTGTGGCAGTCCTGCAGGCAGGTGGGGCCTAAGCTGTTTACGGCCTTAAAGGTCAACACCAATACTTTGAATTGGGCCAGGAAAACTTATTGGCAGCCAGTGCAGAGAGCGAAACACTGGTGTAATGTGCTTGCATCTGCCCATCCTAGTCAGGAGACGGGCCGCTGCATTCTGCACTAGCTGCAGCTTCCAAACCAACCAGCCCCAAGGGTAGCCCCACGTAGAGTGCGTTACAGTAGTGCACCTGGATGCTTTCTGGGCTCCTTTCAATGGGAGCTCGCTACCTGCTAATCCCCTTCTTGTGCACTTCCTAAAAGGGGGTGTTCAGGCTTTTTCCTCTAGCTCAAGTTCCCTTCCCTAGCTGGAATTTGAACATGGTCCTACAGGCTTTCATGAGGGATCCTATTGAGTCTATGCCATCAACCTACTCACCTTCAAAATGGTGTTTTTTGGTGTCTTATCTTCTCTGCTAGGAGAATGAGTGCATTACAGGAGCGCTCATGTCAAACTACTCCCCATGTCAGCTTCCACACTGGGAAGGTAGTCCTCTGGCCACATTGGTTTTTTTTCTTTCTTTCTTTCTATCAAATATTGTCTTGGTTACCTTTTTATCAAAGTATTGGGTACCAACTTAGTGGAAACCTAAAGCCAAAACATTTATTGCTAAACTCTCAAGGAAATGGTCCAAGCTGGGTGAAAGCTGGGTCTTCTGTAAAGACAAGTAGTTGCATTGCCATCACGAAGTACTGGTGGTGGTTAATGACTCGAGCATGAAAACTACTTGTTTGGGGTAATGGCTCCTCGAGAACAAGATTGATGCATTCTACCATGTTGGGGTGGGAAGACACTACTTGTCCTGGCTCACAGCCCTTCCAGCGCATGAGTGCTCGTTTTCTTGTGGATTACTAGTCCTGTTACTTGTACTTGGGGGTTTCAATCCTTACTGTAGATGGCATGCTCTTTTTACATGTGTAAAAACTGCTTGCAGTGGGAACTGTGTGTGTGTGTGTGTGTGTGTTGATCTGTAAACTTTGTCCCTAGCAAGGCATTAATAGCTAGTATTTCCATACCAGCCTCCTCATTTACCTAGTTTAAATTTCTAGATGGAAAGACCAGAACAATTGGCAATGCATTTTAACTGGCATGAACAGTGCTGCAGCTCTTTTGCTATCCTTTGTGAATGCATGCATGGCTGTACTTTATTGGAAACTGCTTTAGGATACACTTGTCCTAGAGAACACTTCCTTGTGCTTAAAAGGTGTTCGTATGCATGGACCAGAGATGCAATGTTCTTAAGCCAACTACTTTCCATCTTGTCACTTTTCACTAACTACTTACTATCTTCTCTTCTTTTTAATGCTGGCATCAGTATACGTTCCATACAACATTCAATTAGCATGCCTGCTATGAGGTAATGTATTAAGATGAAATCTTGCTATTTCTTTAACTGGGAATCTTTCACTAGTTGGGATGATCCCTTTTTGTGCTTGGAAACGCATAAGTTAAATGTACTTGGGCTGCAATCCTCAAACTGCTTCTCATTGATATCCATGGGACTATGATGGGAGAATTGCAGCCTTTGTACACTGAAGCATGTCAAAGACTGTTCTATAGCTTGAAATTCCACTATCTGCCCAGTTACGTCCAGATACTAGTTTTAATTTTGATCTTTGCCTCTGTTAGTCAACTGGGCCTGATAGTGCCATCTCTGTCTTTAACTGAAAATGACTTGGTGTCGCATCTAATTGTTTGTCTCTGCACATGCCTATTTCTACCCTGAACATTAGGCTATAAGGAGTTGTCTAACAGAGTCAGACCAGTGGTCCATCTTAGCCCAGAATTGTCACAACCTGACACAGCAGCAGGCTTTCAAATCCTGGTCTCCAGCTGAGGCCTCACACCCAGGCATGCTACCAGAGATCCTGGGAATTGAACTTGGGTGGTAGATCACATGCTTTGCATGTATAAGATCCCAAGTCATGACCCACCCCAATATTTACTTTCTTGAAAAAATTAACCAATTTGTTTTTCCCTCTCTAGAAACTCTCCCACATTCAAGTCTTTTGAAGAAAAAGTTGAAAACTTAAAGGTAAGCCTTGGCTATATAAAGCTTTTTAGTCTCTTAAAACTGTTGTAATATGGAAAATAAATAAGATGAGATGCTCAAATGTCGTGGAAGCTTGACATGTTCTTTTTAGGCTGTCCTGAAAATCCTACAATAGCTAGTCTATTGTCTACTAACTTGTGCCACAAACAATAGGTGTACAACTTGTAATATGTATTTGTGTGTGGTGTGGAACTTGGCCGTGACTAATTCTGTATTGGTTGTAAGGGATCTGTTGCTCTCTAATTTTTGGGGTCAGTTCTGCATTAGTTTTGGTAGAAATCAAATGTTGGATCATTGGAAAATGTTCCCCAGCCAGGGCAGTGGTCCTCCTATCTTTCTGGTTCTAACACAAGCCACCTGACAACTTCAAGACTTGTGGTGAGCCACAAATTGCTTACATTTTAAGGAAAACAGAAAATAATTTTTTTTTTCTAGTGTACCTGCCTCTAAGAAACCCTACCCAAGATGGGGAACTCACCTTCTTCGAGTGGCTCAGTAATCCTCACAAATGGGCGTGCGCATGCGCACCCATCATTCTTCCAGCATATGCCCAGCCTATCCCCATTTCAAAGCACTGCAAGATCTTGCACCCCTAATATATATATATAGCACTCCCCGCACCTGCCTTCCTTCCAACCACTTGGAAGGCTTGTTGGCGGTTGCCTAGCCAGAGGGAAAAGCCATCTCTCGGAGCTAAGAGATGACTTATAAACTAGGGTTGAAGCTTTGTGGTAAATGTAATAGATCACCACAAAAGACCCTCACAATTTCTCTGATTTTTGTTTAGGGTTAGATCATGACAGTGCGGACTGTCCTCGCTGTACCAAATTAACTACCGGAGCTCACAAAAAGCGCAAGAGACATCTCCTGGCTCTTTTAGCAGAGTTAGAGGAGAAGGAGATGAAGGCAGCTAAAGCAGATAGGAAGTGCTCCCAGCAGTCAGACCGGTAAATATTAATGCCTCGGACATGTCGGTCCCTAGTATTGGTGCCAAGCAAACAGTTACCACCATTCAGGACAGGGTCTTATTGTCTCCAGACCCATCTCCTTCAAAGCAACCCAAATCCTTCAAAGCCTGGCCCCAAGCCTTTTAACATTCCGGCAAATTTGCAAGATCTGGCTGTTCATCCAGGCCTTTGGGGAGGGGGGGGTTAGGGGACTTTATCTCCCTCCACCCTTATTGTATCAATTGTTTTAGTGTTACCCTAGCCGTGTTTTTAATTGGTATGAGTGTGTTAAAATATTTTTATGATTGAAATTGTTAGCCACCCTAAGCTGTTTTCAGGAGGGGCGGGATATAAATTGATAAAATAAATAAATAAAACTAGCTTTTCACTCTTTCTTCTCGGGTGAAAAGAAAAAGATCTACGAAGGGGAAGCAGCCCACTAAGATTAGGCTTGCAAAGACGTTGTCCCCTTCCTCAGAAGAGGAAGCCCTTATTTTGGTCCCATGATAGGCCACTGCCTATCTCCTGATCACAAATACTCTACTGTGGTCTGCATTAAATACTATGAGTCGGAGGTGACACTCCATCGCCGTTATCAAGACTCTCACAGCAGCTGATCACCTCCGCATTGGTGGGAGCTTAACTGGCACTCAAATTATTCACAGGGTTCTCCTCCAGATGAACTTCCATGGGCCTTTTTTGAAGGCAGAAGAAGAATCCAGATGGAGAAATGAAACTTAAGTTCATTTCAAGGCATCTCATCCCTTGACATCAGGTGTCAGCCTGCAGTACTTGCCTCCAGTGGTCAGCGGCTCGGCATCAGCTGGGAAGGGTTTGTCAGGAGTCCTTTGATGCAGTTAGACCACTGCAACACAGAGCCAGGTCCCTCTCACCAAGCAGATGAGCGTTGGAACTGCTCAGCGTTGACTGAGCATGACGTCTAAGCGGCCAAGCACCAAAGGGACAAATTACAATGAAAAGAGTCAAAAGAAAGGACAAAGACTCAAGCTTCTGGTCTTTAAAACAGTTGTTGGAGATGCCTAAGCCTGTTCCATTATTCTGGTCTCCTTCACCTACACCTTCTAGAGCAGACAAGGAAAACCGATATTGATGAGGTCCAAGACCTACCTACCTATTGTGCAAGCAGATGAGTTTTGCTCCAGTCAGTTTCATCTGAAGATCATACTCTTCCAGGACTTAGTACTCTGTTTTTCCAAAGTACTTAAGCTGCAGGCGGATTCTGTCGAGCAAACTGAGAAGGATCTTGTATATATTAAAGAAGTAGCACCCTCAAACGTCCTCTTCCTTTGCTCCCCAAACTATCTAAGGAACTTAATGAACTGTAGCAAGCCCCTAAAATAGCTCAGCCAGTGGTCTCATCCGAGAGCTCGCTTTACCAGTTTCCTCTGAAAACTGCAGCAATGTACAGTAAGCACCCACCCCAAGACTCCCTGGTGGCGGTAGTGGTCTTTTCTGAGAAGGTTCAGAAGGCTATGCAGGAGTCTGTTCCTGCAGAGAAAGTAAAAGCTCTCTTTGGGTGCTGTAATTTTATCTCGGTGAACATGGCCATCAGGATTGCTAATTATTCCTCAGCCATGGCCTCTTAAAATCACTATTTATGGGACTCAATTAAGTCATTCATAGACCGACTTCAACCTAACAAGTGGCTATCAAGGTGCAAGCAGAGGGTCTGTTTACAAGCAGGTTCTCCTTCAGGTGGCCAACCATACCTGTACTATGGCAGGTCATTCAGTAGCGAATGCAATAATGACCAGAAGATTTGCATGGCTTGGAGGCACTCATTTGGACTTCACTAATAAGACAAAAATAGAAAACCTTTCGATGGTAACTGTGTGTTCACCCAAGAAATGGATGATGATTATCTGGAGAAGGTGCAAAAGTCAAAATCTACTGCATACAAGCTGTAGCTGGCATTTAAGGACACTACCAGACCTTGATACCAAAATTGTTCCCAACAGCAGGGTCTACAGACCCAGAGGTACACCAGACCCTGTTCAACTTCAGATTTGCACTACTCGTGAGAAGTATAACCCCAGCAACTACCTATTGCTTCTAAGCAGCGTCAGCAGTACAGGCCCAGAATCCAGCAGTACACACCATCTTCATCAAAAGCTGGTCAGCCACATTACTGACTCTCGCAGTTGGCAGGCTGCTCACAGTCCTGCAAAGAGCTACCTGCTAACTTTGTTCTTAAGCTTTTTTATTCTCTGCAGTTTTGGGAACAAATCTCATCAGATGTGTGGTTTCTTAAGATTATCCAAAGAGGCTGTTATGTCCAGTTTACTAAGTTGCCTCCTGGTAACCCACCTCAGACACTCAAGCTGAGACTTAGTGAAAGTAGTAACTTCCTAAGTAAGAGATTTCTCTCCTTTTTTTATGAGAAAGGTGCCACATGGTTGAATTGGTCCCAGAAGCCCATAGAGATTTGGGGTGCTATTCTCACTATTTTGTAGTGGACAAAAGGATGGGGGGGCCTCCATCCTATACTTGACATCTCTATGGTCAATATGTTTGTCAAGTATCAATTTAAAATGCTAACACTAGAGCACCTCCACAGATATCTAGATAACCAGTCCAGTGGCATGCCTCTGACCATAGAGATGCTTACTTGCATGTTCACTTGGCCATTCTTCATGGAAAGTATTTCACATTTGTTTATTGGAGTTCATTATCCGTACTGCTCTCACTTCGTTTGGCTCTGGCCCCTAGGGTCTTTACAAAAGTGGTCCCTGTCACAGCTCACTTATGCAAGCAGGGGGTGCGTATATTCCCATATCCAGATGACTGACTGGTGGTGGGTGATTCACCTCACCAGGTAAAGACAAGTCTCCAGATAGTCATTGATTTGTAATCTGAGTCTTGGTGTCAGTGAGAACAGACTTTTCAAAGTTCACACAAACGATCGCCTGTATAGGCACTGCTACAGATTCTAAACCAGCTAAAATGTATTCCCCTTGGAAAGGTTCCAGAACCTGAAACTATCAAATTAGAATCCATAGGATGGGTTTATGGCTTCCACTAGCAGTCTCGCGTCTCATGCCTGCCTTTTCATGAGGCCTTTGCAGCATTGGTTTTGAAGACACTTTAAAACTGTTCTTGACCCAAAGCATAAAAATCTTATGGCGACCTCTATCCTGGCATCCCTGTCCATCTGGTTAGAGGAGGATTTTGCCCTTTGGGGCATGCCATTTAGATCTCTAAAAACCAACCTGCCAGCTAACAATGGATGCTGCTTCTACAGGTTGGGGTGTCCACATGCATCACACTTTGTTAGCAGGCCAATGGAAACTTCAGGAGGCATCGTTGGCCAAAGTTTCCAGAACACCGATGTGCATCAAGAAAGCTCTGACTTTTGAGCCTCACTTGGCGGGTCAGGTGGTATAAGTGTTCTCGGCCTCACAGCTGTCTGGTTTTGTTTTGTTTTTGTTTTGTTTTTTTTAACCTGAACAAGCAAGGTGGCATACTATTCTGTACTCGTTAGTAAAGGAAATTTGGATGTGGGCTATTCAGAGGGGTATGCGCATAATAGCTGTGCACATGGCAAGAACACGAGGGCAGATGGCCTGAGCAGGATGCAACTGGAGCATCACGAGTAGGAGCTGTGCTGCTAAGACAAGCCCATCTTTATGCAGTGGGGGCACCCTTCCATAGACTTATTTGCTGCTGAGGACAATGCAAAATGCGGGACATTCTGCTCGAAAAGGGGGACAATAGCACTTGATATATGCTGCTTGCATATTTGATTGGTCAGGTCCTCTGTTTGTATGCTTCCCTCTCATACCTCTGCTGCCTAGAATTTGAGGAGATAAAACTGGACAAAGCAGATGTCATTCTGATTGCTCCATATTGGCCTCACCAAGCATGGCTTACAGAACCGATGCATCTGGCCTCGGAGTCTAGAACTTTACTAGAAAAATGAGATCTACTGTCAACACGGGCTCCCTACTCCACCCAGAAGTTCATAGACTAAGGCTGCTTGCACATATTGAGAGAGGGGAGGGGACTAACACGGGTTTCATTCACGTTGGAGCAGTCACGTGAAACCCTGATTGTGGGCATGAGGGTTTCCACGTTTTTCCTTTTCCCATTAAAATCACGCAATGCAGAACTTGAAATCCAGCCCTGCATTGCGTTATTATTTTTAATGGGAGAAGGGGGGGAAATAGTGAATTTCCCGATGCCCACAATCGGCGTTTCATGTGACTGCGCAAATGTGAGTGAAACTTAGTCCCCTCCCCTTTCCCAACATGTGCAAGCAGACTGAGACTTGCTGCTTGGATTCTCCCTTGGTAATGACCAGTTTTCAAGGGAGGTCTTAGACATATTCAAGAATAACATTAAACTGTCTACCAGATGTACTTAGACTAAAGCGGAAGGGGTTTTTGATGTGGTTAATCTCCATCTATTCCGCTGTCCCAATGTTCACTGGATGCAGTGCAAATTTGTTACATTTGGCCAGGACAAGACAAAGTCTTCACTAAGAGTTCACCTATCTGCAATGCTGTGATTTTTAGAAGGGGAGGAGGGGGGGAAATCCACAGATAAGATGTTCTCCAACCCTCGTTCTCTAAGGGTTAACAGAACTGGTTTCCACTCAAGCCTTGTGTTGTAGAGACCTGGGATTTAAACTTGGTCTTGAATGCTTTGAAGCATTTCCCTTTTTGAGCCTCTGAGAACTATGGAATTATTTTACTTGACACTTAAGACTGTTCTTGATAGGTCACTTCATTGTGAAGGCTGAATGAACTCTGTCACTGTGGGTTCTAAGATAGGAGGGGAATCAAAATCAAAGTAGTAATCTCTTCGCACCCTTGTTTCCCTCTGAAGGTAGTACCAACGTTCCATCTCCAGCAACTCATTGTGTTGCCTATGTTCTACCAGAAGCCTTATGACTCTGGTGGTGACAAACTGTTGCATGCTGTTACCTCCGTGCCCACATCTGCCTTGCCTCCTCCCTTCGCACCTTCACATCCCTCCTCAAAACCCACCTCTTCTGCTCTGCCCTTCCTAACTCCTGCTAACCATCCCCACCCAGGATTATCCCCCACCTGTTATCTGCGAACTCCCAATGTACTGTAACCAAGTCAAGAACGTGTACCTGAGTTCTCACATCCTCATGATTGTTGCATCCCTTGTCTCTCCCTCTGTTCCCCCTTCCCTGTCTTCCCTCCCCCTGTCTTTAGATTGTAAGCTCTCGGGCAGGGACCGTGTCTCTTCTCTGTAAAGCGCCAGGTACATCGCTGGTGCTATATAAATGCTTATAATAAAAATAATAATAAAAATAAAAATGTCAGAACATCGCTTCTGTATTACCTGGAAAGAACCAAAACCTTCAGAAGGTCTGAATTTCTTTGTTTCTTCAAGGGCAACCATGGGGAAAAGGTATCCTATCAAACAATTTCAAAGTGTTAAAAATTTCTTGTATTAACATTTGCTATCAATTTATCAAACATGACTGCCCCTCTTCCCTTGAGGGCTCACTTGGTGAGAGTGGTGGGAGCCTCCGTGGCTGCTTTGACCAAGGTTCCTGCATCAGAGAGATGCAGAGCAGCTACCTGGAGTTCCACACATATGTTTATGAAGCACTGTGTTACACTTGCGCTCTCAGAAGGATAACGTTTTGGGCTCAACAATTCCAAATGTGGTTAAGAGCTAGTTGTTGCAGCTGTTCTATCTGTTGAAACGTTTATTGGGTTCTCCCATTAAACAAATTCTTCCCCTCTCCTAGAAAACTTGGTACTCTATTTGTGAGGATTATGGAGCCACTTGAAGAAGAGAAGGTTGCTGCCTTGTAAACAAGGTTCTTCAAAATGACGCCATACATCCTCACACCTGCCCATCCAGCCCCACATCAGAATTCTGGGACTGGAAGGAACTGTCAAATATTGGGATGGGGGGGAAAGGGGAAGAGTGCTGTGTATATACTAGGGGCATGAAACCTCTCACGGTGCTTTGAAATTGACCTAGACTAGGTATACACCGAACGAGTGAAGGGTGCACACCCTTCACACATTTGTATGTATGGAGCCATCTCGAAGAACCTTGTTTGAGTCAGCAGCCTTCTTTTTTCCCCCCTGCAGCAGCTTGAGGCTTCTGGCAAAAGGAGGGCATGGGCTGAAGACGTGCTGAGCCCCAGGTGTATTTTAACCATGCTGGTTTGGAGGCACAGGTGCTCTCCCCCACACCCCTTGCAATATTTAGCATTTGTTTGCCAAGTGGTTGTGAACATTTTGCTTGCGAGCCATGAGTTGGGAACAACTGAGCTAGGGAGGCCCCATGTGCTACCAAGCAGAATAATTTGTCCTAATTTAAACTTACGGGATAGATAACTTTTGTTCTAGACTGTATAGGCTGCCTTTGATGACGGTTTGGAAGCTGCAGCTGGTGCAGAATGCAGTGGCTCGCCTCCTTTTGGGAGCAGGACACTGGGAGCGCATTACATAATTGGCTCCCTATAGCTTTCTGGGCACAACCCAAGGTGCTGGCTTTTACCTTTTTTAAAGCCCTAAACAGTCTGGGTCCCACATAGGACACCCCGTTGCAACCCATGTGATCAGCCGGGAGCACGTCCCTGTGTGTATCTTCTGTTGGTCTTGTCTGTACAGTGAGGGCTTGCAGGGAGATGTTCTCGCTTTACTGCCCCAATGCTATGGAACTCCCTTCCCCCAGAGGTACATTTGAGCCTGAGCATTTTCCAGAGGTGGTATAAGACCTTTCTTTTTGTTAAGGCATTTGGCAGGCAGGGAGAGGGAATGGGGTGCGGGGTGGTTGGGGAGGGGAGAGGTTGGCGGGTTGGGTTTTTTTATGCTTTTATGTCTGTATTTGTCTTGTAAGCTGCCCTAAGCCTCTTGGGAAGGGTGGGGTAGAAACTGAAATAAGTAAAAAACAAACACAACACATTGAAATTTAAATTTAAACTTGTATGTGCCATTAGTTCAAGTACGTGGAAACTTGTATTGCCCTTTTTCAAGTGATGAATGAAACTTTGTCCTGAAGCCTCTGTTTAGAGGCCAATATTGGGGAACTTGACCAGACCTCTCTGGGAACAAAACTGTCTGTCTCTTCATGCACCCTATACGGACAGAGGGTTCTCCACAGATTTTGGGAGTAGCTGACATAGGTGAAATGGATTGAAGGTTGCATTCTTTAATGGGCATTTTTCTCCTTGAACTCCTTTCCTGACTCGCAATGCCTTGCTTACACCTGGGGCAATTCAGAACAACCAGAAACCCTAATGCTTACATTTGGTTGAGTGACACTTTAAAGCTAAGTTGGTCTGAGTTGCTTCAAGTGGCAGTGGTTTTCTTCAAACTTTATTGTACAATAAAGTTCGTAGTACAATGCACTTATTTTATGGCTGCCATGCAATTATCAAGTTGTATAACTTGTCAAAACGCAGTAACTGAGTAAAATTACTCGTACCACTTCAAGGATGTCGGTAGTTTTCACAAGAACAATTGTATCTTTGGACAAAGTGCTCTTACTAGACTGGTGGGTAAGCTTTTCACCAAACCTTCATAATATTAGCAACGGGGAACATGGCTAATATCTATCTATCTATTTAGCTTTGCAGTCTACATTTATTTTTTGAAGGGACTATCTTTAAAATGTCTAATTTCTTTTCTAGTATAAAGTTGGAGGCACCAAACCTGTTGGAGGGGACTTTGGAGAGGTTTTAAACTCTGCTGCCAATGCAAGTGCCACAGAAACTATTACAGAACAGACGCAAGAGGAGAGCCAGTGAAAGTCCTGCCTCAGTCCCGCTACACACTGCCAGATACTGCAAGAAGAAACCAAGCACACTTGTAATGTTCCTTGCTGTCAACTTCCACTGGATGTGCTTTTAGTTAGCACGTAGTGTTATATCTATTTAATTTGATGAAATAGCTTGTGTGGATTGAGAATCTTTTTGAAACTAAAATATCAGCCTGTCTTCTGTAGGAAAGGGATTTTTATGCACCGAGTAAGACTTATCCTTTATCTAAAGGCAATTGCTGAAATGTTGCATTGCAAAAGAAGAAAATTTAAAATGCTATACTTGCAACTCCTTAGGTGCTCTGTCAATTCACACTCCAGCTCATGAGAACTGTCTGCTTTTTTTTATTGCTGTTTTACTGATAAACTGAAGATTGCTCCTTCAGTCCCCTATCATAGCAGCTTCAGTGCAACTGTTGTCTGCAGTGACCATATTACTAGGAAGATTGCTTTGGTCTGCAGAAGGAGAAACTCTGAATTTATAACAAATTTACATACAAATGCTGGACCAGTGTGAACATTCTGAACCTTTTCTTACTATTGTACTTTGCACATGGAGCAAAGGCGATCTCTAGGTAGCACTCTCCTATTGACCTTCTTGGAGGGTTTCCTGATCAGATTTATCCCATGAGTGGCTGCTGCTTAATTGTCAAAACTGTTGGGTGTGAGTGGGGGAATGCTATATATACTAGTGGGCGTGATCTCTAGCTAAAGTATAAGGTGCCCAATACTGCTGGTCTAGTGTCTGAGCTAACTTGGCTAACGTTACTGCAAGTTCTTCACTTAATGTTTCTAACAATTGACTCAACAGTAGTTCTAAAACTTGCTTTAGGTATGACTATTACACAGTAAAACATGATGCAAGATTAAAAATTGAACAGTAAGTGTGGAATGGCTTGGCAAGCGTACGCTGTAAAAATTAGTCCTATTTGTTTAGTGTTATCATTCTCTTGAATAAATTCCCATTTAATAAAACCTTTCCCAGGTTAATAAACCTGCTTAGCATTTGTAGCCAAAAGGTGTCCTTGGGAGGGGATAGTAGGAGACCCACCCCCTATCTGATTAAGATCGGGCAACAGAACTACATGGACATGCTCTCCATCCTGGCATGTCGAGGCCTGAAAATACTTCTTGCATCCACTTTTTCAGCATAAAGAAGGCTTTGTGAAAGGGTTTTGCTGGTCTAAAGATTGATTAATCCATCTTACGTACTTGGAGTTTTTTGTTTTTCTGTCAATTTCTGGCAAATGGTGTCTATCAAATGAGCTATGCCAAATGTTTCATCACCCAGGTTTGGAATAAATTGGAAGCTAACTTTTTTCTTTCTAAAAAAAGACCATCACCTGAATGAACTTTTTATACTAAAATCTAAAATAGCCACAAATGGTTTCTGTAGAAACTGTGCTACGTTTCTGGCAAAGCTTTGTTAGCACTTAAGATCTCTAGTCAATATACTCAGTTAAATGTATAAAAGCTTAATAAAATCATATACATTGACAATGTGGTGGTTTAATGGTGTACTTCCAGTGTTTCCTAAACAGTCACGAGAGATGACCCTGGTCGTGTGCTTAGTGGCATACCAGGGCACCCTGCCACATAGTACATGCCGGGCTGGGGCTCCCACTGTGGAAGCAGGTGACCGCTTGGAGGAGTGGTATGGTCCATTGGGGCTCCCACTGTGGAAGCAGGTGATGGCTTGGAGTGGTATGGTTCATGATGAGGGGAATTTCCTCAGACTTGTGAGGGGAGAAGGAGGCAGTTGGTCTGGTGGAAAGGGAGGCAGCATTCAGCTGTCAGGATGTCATGCTATACTTCAGGGCCTGAAAAAGGTGGCAAAAACGTAACATTCAGGGAAAACCTTGTTGCCTTTTGGAAAGAGTAATGTATAGGCCTTATCTATAAAAACTGCCCTTCCCTGAAAACTCTGATCTTTGAAAGTGGCTATAATTTCTACCACAACATAGCTTGCGCTATGTGAATACACTATACATCAGAAGCAAGAAGCCTGCTGGAGAGTCAGTTGGGCCATTAGATGATCAGGGGGTGAAAGAGGCTCAAGGAGGATAAGGACACTTTGGGAGAGGCTGAATGAATTCTTTGCTTCCACTGAGGGGGTTGGGGTGATACCTACACCGAACAGTGTCTTCGAAGGTGATGAACAGGAAGAAC
>QEPC01009804.1:397189-412751 GCA_003113815.1 Sphenodon punctatus | reverse complement strand
AAGGGCAGCAAAAATGATCAAGCGTATGGAATGGCTTTCGTACGAGGAGAGGCTCAATAGGTTAGGGTGCTTTGGAGATTACTGAGGGGATATTATAAAAACTTATAAAATCATGAGTGGTATGGAAATGTAAATAGGTAGTGTTTGTTCACCCCCTCTAAGAGTACTAGAACAAGGGGATACTCCACTGGTTGAAGGTTTAAAACAAGAGAAAGCATTTTTCACTCTGCACAATTAACTTGTGGAATTTACTGCCAGAGAAAGTGATCACAGCTAGCAGTGTAGCTAGTTTTAAAAAGGGGTTGGATACGTTCTTGGAGGATAGGTCCATTAATGGCTACTAGCCAAGTAGGTTTGGGGAATGTAATCTTACTGTTGGGGGCTAAAACGGAAGGGATTGTGACCTGCTGGGTACATCTCCCAAGAGAGAGAGATTGGCCATTGTCAGAGACAGGATGGTGGGCTTGATGGACCATCCCACTATAGTACTACTACTTATATGTAAAATTCTCCACGCGGGAACAAAAGGGTAAGAATTGAGACATTTCTATCCCCTTGACTCTGGGGGGGGGGAGGGGAGGGAGAGTTATCCTCCAAAACCCATATTGAATGTTATGTACAATAGAACTTTGTGAATGCAGCTTTAGCCTTGAGTGATTTTGCCCATATACAGGTGATTTTGGAAATGTGATCTTATTCTGGAACTATGCTCTAGGAATAGATTGACAAGTACTTGTCCTATCTTTGCTATATAAGTAGTAGCAGGCCTGAAGCGTTTCTAAGTTCTGAAGTAGAACATAATAATTGCACTTATATTTTCCATGCAGAACAGCAGGAAAGATGGCCAGGTTAGAAATGCAAATACTAAACAAGTCTTTGTTAGAAAATGACTTGTGGAAAAACAGTGGCACTTCCTTAACCAACAGCCTCCTTCATAAGGCTCCAATCATCAAAGCACTGACAGGTGCTTGTTTAGTTAGGGTTAGGATGACTGTCATCCAACCAATTCTAACTAGTTATGGGTGAGTGGGTCCTTTTTTTGAATGAACATAATCCATATTGCATCAGTATCTCATCCATTTGTAACCACAGGGATAAGCTCACTGTTTTGTTTAAACCAAATTTCAGGAACTTTGACAGTTTTCTTGTTTAAAAAGTGTTTTTAGAATATTCTCAACCCAGTATTTTCATGAGATGGAAGCTCAAGCGTGTGAGGAAGGGACTGTGCCCTCTTTCAAGTGTAGTGCCTCCTATTCTTTTGTGCCCTCAACAAAAGTAAGTACTTCCCTTCCCTGGAGATGCCTTGGTTATGCCACTCTTAGGATAACCTGCATTACCCTACCATCTCCTGCCTTTAGGAAAAGCCAGAGGACTCTTTACATTAGTCTGGTTAACCTCCTACTGATTAATCTCTAGATGCTGTGCATTCCTCTCCACCTGTAACCCAGTAGCCTAAGACCTAGTTCATATGAAACTGTCAAATGTAAGTTCAGCAGTATGAGATCCCTGTTTGTGTTTTTTAAAATTTTATTTTTATTCCTGTGTAAAATCCTGGAAGTGATGCCCATTACTGCTCTATCTGGGGTATTGTAATAGTATGTTCCCTGGGGTAAGAAACAGATCCACTAGTTTGGGCTCTAAAACCTTTGGGGTGTGTCAGATTTTTGGTGTATTCATATGTTAAAACAGCAGGGCAAGTTGGCTTCTCATTTCATAAGAGGATTCCATACTAATTTTTGCCTTGTCAACAGCAGTTTCAGTTTATTTTATTTCTTTATTAAAATTTTTATACTGCCTCTTCCTGCCTCTGGCATCTCGCGGTGGCTCATAGCATATTAAAGCATTTTAAAAACATTAAAAGAAACCAGAATGATTCAATTCAAAAAGGTACGTATCGTAACCAGACTCTACACCGCAACCGGTCAGCATCAGTACGTGAACGATGCGCAGCTCCCCGGTTTCCTCAGTAACAGAGAAGGGGTGAATGATTGGATTACACGGCCGCAGGAGCCTTGTATTATACGTGTCTGGGTTTATTGGTGCTAGGGTGGCTGTTAGGCTTAAGAACGGTAGGTGAAGATACGTGCAAGAAGGGGCAGGGGGTGGGAGAAGAGCACGTTTGTAACAAGGGGTGGGGTGGGGTGGCGTGGCGCGAGATGAAAGTACTGGTCACAATGTGATCGTTCTTCAATTTTTTGGAAAGCCAAAGCTATTCCTTCCCTATGGTAAATGGGCCCCCGCTGTTTACTGGCATTAGAATTTGAGGTGCTGCGCGATATACTTTTAAGAGGCCGGGTGGACTGCACGGGGCGCAAAGAGACGGGGGGTGATGGGCTTCAAAGGGCAGAAGGCGGAAACGCGCGCTACTTCCTGGGCAGATTCTTGAGCCTACGTTGTTTGCGCGCGGGGAGGGGGCGGAGAGAGCTCTTTCAGTCACGTGTCCGGCTGCTGCGCTTCTCTGTCGCCGAGGCGCAGCGAGGCTTGGGCCGGGCGAAGTCTACAGCAACCGGCACGCAGTGACCAAGCCAGTGCGGCAGCAACAGCACCAGAGGGCGCTGTGGCCCCGCCTCCAGAGCGACGGTTGAGTGCCTCCCCCACCCGCTTTTAAGGGGTCTCCCGTTAAAGGCGCCTGCACCACGCCCCGCGCTTCACTACGCTCCTTGCTTGTTGACAGGGTCCGCGGCCACCGGACGCCCTGAACCGCCCCAGTTCCCGGAGAGTTCCCTGCTATGGGGCGGGGGGATATATTTCCTGTTAAGAGGCCGGGTGGACTGCACGGGGGGGAGTGCGATATACTGAAAACCTTTTCAGCCCCGCCCCCGCTCCTCCTCCTCAGACCAAAATGGCGGCGTCTCGGGGTCGGCTGTAGCTGACACTCTAGGCTAGCGTACTCTATAGTATCCAGCGTGACCCGGGCGTGCGCAGGGTCAGAGTTCAGGTCCCGCCATCCCCACACAAGTTTCATGGCGGTGCCGAGCTGGAGCGTGGCCGTTGGCCCCGCCAGGACGCGGGTGTGGCGGCTGTTGGACGTGGCCAAGCGGAACGGGAGCCATTTGGCCGGCGGCTCATCAGATGGGGATGGCTCCCCCAGAGAGCCCGACAAGCGCCTGGTCGGGCTCGGCGGCGGCTGGCAGCGGGTGAGAGGGCGGGGCTAGGGAGGGACCTTGTGCAGCCGGCGGGTTGGTGGAGGCGAAGTTCCGGTTTGTCACATGACCGGGGGGGAGGGGAAGCCGGTTATCAGTGTTAGGTTTTGTGACGTGGGGAACACTGTCCGCAGGAGTTTGCCCTGGTGCGCGTGCAGTGTCCCCATCTGCCTCAGTAGCAGCGCTGCCCTTCCTCTGCTTGGGAGCAGGAGTACCGCCTAGCCGGGTCACGCCAATGGTCCACTGAGCGGAAATAGCCTGTCTCTGGGTGTCTTTAAACAGGGGAGGCGGGGGCTGTGGCTACTGAGCGGCGCTAGTGTGCAGCATCCGCCCAGGTGGAGTGAGTAGGAAGTGCTTCAAGTGTGGCTATGCTGCCTGCGGAAGCGGCCACCAACCGTTTGGCTGGCCCCGACATGGAGCAGTGTGGCTATCCTGTAGTTGTATTCGGGCGCTTCAACTCCATAGCACCACACCACCGCCAGCTCAGTCTGGACCAGACGGGACCTCCGTCACCTCGCGCTCTCCACCTACTGCCCCCCAACCCAGCGTCAGAGTCTCTGAATTACAAAATCCCCAATTTGATCCACTACAGATCACTCCGACTCTATTATTGTAGCAGTCACAGCCAAATAAATGCATTGAATCTTAGAAGGCTACAGAACACATTTCATATTAAATGTAATTTTACTGTACTGAAATATATTTTTAAGGTAAATCTATTATTTCTAACCAGAGCCGATATTGATAAACATTTGAACATACTACTTTCCAAAAGTATTTTCAGATGTCATTCAATACATTGCAATGACTGTGATCTTCTCTTGGATTTGAAGAACCTGCTTGTTGTGTTTGCTGATACGCTACATGACTATGGTTGTGTTTTGAATAAACTCTTTGTTCTTTTATTTCAAATAACATATCGGTGCTTAAATAATATGGTCTGGATTTTACAAGAATAATTTGGAGACAGACAATGAAAGGCCAATACCTTTAGCAACTGAAAATAATATAATATAGCTCTTTACAAAAACAAAAACTATGACATCCGTTTATTCAGTCAACATTAATTCTATTCTCTTTTTCTGCCTATGACAGTGGTTGAAGCACCAACCTGCCTGAACCATATGCCCTTTGAAATCCAATCTCTCCACAGACTGGAAAATGTATTCTACCTGTTCTGTAGTTGAAGAATAGAGTGACTCAGTAGCCCCCTGTATCCCTTTCCATCAAGAGAATAAATTCAACACTGGGTCATTTGTCAGACATTAGTCAATCAGAACAGGTAGTGTATAATAATAATAATTATTATTATTATTATTAAAAGAGTTGAATCATTTGTGATTTTTCCTATAACCTAAATCGTGGAGTCTCAACCCCCCATGTGGTGCATGTTGCCATAACACACCAATTATACAAGGCTACTATACTGCATGGTGGGTGTTCCATGATTCAAACTCATTATAAACATTTCCTTGCTAGAGGGGATTGCCTGACTTGGTTGCCAGTCACATCCCAATAGCCAGTGTCAACCAGCAAATTATTTGCCTTTTAGAACTCCTTCAACAATTCTTTGTCTCTAATCATCAAGGTCATCATCAATAGTAACATCACTGGTGATATATTACCACTTCCCACCTCAAAGCTCAGTTTGTGACACCCTCGCTACGCTAAGAAGGGTTTTTAGTTTGATAATGAAGAGAGCAGGCAACCAAAAAAAGGCAAAGAACCTAGGTATCCATGCAAGCAACTGTGATGATCTACCAGCGAAAGCAATGTGGAATATCATACATCTCATTTGAACCTACACTTGTTAGTCATAGTTTAAAATGAAAAGCAATTTGATTAAAAGTTCCACAAGGTTTTTGTATGTACATTGGTAGGCAACATGCTGTAATAAAAAGGCAAACAAGGTAGCTATCAGTGAAAGCAATTGTGATTAGTGCAATGTAAGCAGTATGCAATCTTGAATATCCTAATACCATTTAATATTGTTTCAAGCTGCAGTGCTTGTTAGTTAATAATTGTTTAAAACGAACGCTATATATAGTGATAATACAGAATAGACATGGTAATGGTCTTGCATAGGATTTTTTGTTTGTTAGATTGCATGAAACAGGTTGTAAGAAAAAGGCAAGCAACCTAGCTATCCATGCAAGCACCTACGATTATCTATCTCAGCATCAGCAGTGTGATATGACTATATATCGCTGGAAGCAGTGTGAAATATCACACTTCTCAATGTCATTATTTTTGATGGAAATAAACCAAAACCAAAGGTAATATTTTCTTAGGCATTTCAGTGTTATATAACAAATAATGGTTATGAAACAAAAAGTGAGCTGGTCCTTGGTCACAAAGTTTCATTACAAAGTTTCATGACTTGTCAGAAAATAAACCTTGAATTTGTATCTGCTTGTATGAGTAAGTAATGAAAGTGTTTTAAGAACATAAAGTTAAAAAGGTCAATAAAAGCAGAATTCTTACTCAACAATTAGTTGTCCACTTTGTAATGACTGTTAATGACTATACAAAGTGTCAACACTAAGCCTGCTACCAACGTATATCTGACTTTCCGACGAGATACACCACATGGGTTCTGAGCTGCCAATTGACGTACGTTCGTCAGTCTAACACGATGCTGCACGACATGGAATTATCCATACTGCCTACTCATCTCTCACCAGTCGACATTGTAAATTCGATTTGCTAAACGCCCTAACCATCCCACAATTCACCACAGTTAACTGTACACAATATCATCTCCCCAAAGTAGCTTCCTTCAACTAAAATAAATCCTTTCCCCAACCCTCATTTGAGAAGACCCAACCACAGCAGTCTTTACTCTTTTGAACCCAGAAATGTTGTCTGTCAGGTGATCACGTGAAAGTATGAGAAACGTGATGAGACATAATTACTACTCTCTATGGCCTCCAGTCATTTTTGATCTTCTTATTTTTATTTATTATTGCATGTCCGATCACAAAAATGTCTGATTACAAAAAGCAATAAACGAACCTTCCGCTTGCATATGCATATCTGATTCCCAGATGTCTGATTCCCAAACCACGGGAAAACCTCCCCCTCGTTTTTGTGCTGCATGACTTCATGTTCAGGCAAAATGCTAAGATGCAATGATTATCCAACATTACCAAAGGTACCGAAATGCACGTGTGCAACATAACGATCCCCTCACGAACTTTAACCTTGTTTTTTATACAAGCAGACACGTTTTCAGACTCCCCAAGTCAACAGTGACTGCTCCGGATGGGGCTTCCTCATGTAACACAAAGAATGCTCAAGCAGACTCCAAATAAACAGAGAAATCCCTAGCAAACGTTTTCAGTTATCACAGCTGGGAATCAAGTGGCTAAAAAACACCATGTTAAAGATAGGCGAGGAATCAATGGGAACTCCATCTTGCCTTAACTAATGAGGCGTGACTGCACCTCCATAATGCTCTTTCCAGCTCCAGTGTGTCCAGCAGGGAGTCTGAGAACTCCATTCTCCATTAAGTCCAGTAGGACAGGTTCTCCAGACCCTACAAGTAACCCCTGTGCTTCCAGAGGTTGAGATTTCAGGGCTAAGGCTTGAGCTGAGGCACCTCTTTTTATATATTTAAGTTAAGCACTGATGCGATGTCTGCCCTAAGTAGCTTAGTGGACTTCTGACGTAAGGACTATGTTCTGTGGAGGTCTGGTGTTCTGCAATAAGGGACAACTCTGTAATCCTGGTATTGATGCCTTAATGAAACTAGGGGCACTTTCACACATTACTAAATATACACCATTTGCCTCTACGAGAAACTGCAAGAGGTAAATGCTGCGCGGCTTTTGTCATATGGGAAAACAAAGCTGCGCGGCTTTAGTGCAGATCATGCAGTGGATGCAGAGCTCAATTTTCTAGCTCTGTATCCTCCACATGATTGGTGCCAAAGACTCCTGGCTTTGCTTTCCCACGTGACAAAAACTGCATGGAGGCCAACAGTGTGTATTTAGTAATGTGGGAAAGCACCCAATGTCAGATTGCAAGATTGTGATCTACGTTGACCAAATGAGCTTTTAATTGTCTTGTGGCAAACTGGCTAGACCTTGCTGATATTGGTGACCTGTTTAGGAAAGCAGCTTGCTCAGGCCCCAAACTGGTGTGAACTCCAGTATACACACTTAAATAAGCTTAATTTTTGCCTTGATTAGTTATCTACTTGAGCAAATTGATAGAAGCAAGAGTTGAACCAATTTAAATGTATGTGTACTGGAGCTTTTCACGGCTATTTTTAAAAAACCCATCTAGTTAAAATGGGTACTTGAATAATTTTTAGTTTGTGGTAGAGACGTAGAGTTGACATCTTCCTGAAAGGCTACAGAAGGGGTAGGCAAACTGACTTGGGAGCCATATGCGGCTCTTGGGCAGTTCAAGTGTGGCCCTTGGCCAGGGCTACTCCTTGGCCTCATGCTACCTTAATAGTCTTGTATCTGTTTTCATTGCACTCGATGAGCTGCAATTTAGCAGCTGAATTACAGCAGCTCCTCAGAATTTTAGCAGTCAGGTCTGCAGAGCAGAAGCAGGAGGGGTATGGTATGTGTGCATGCATGCACACAGGCACCTGTGTCTTGTGATTCTCAGCCATATGAAGATTTGTCACCTGACTCGTGGCATTGAGACCTTTGTTCATACCTGGCTTATTGGAAATTGTTAGGGTAGCTTTTGTCTGAGCCTTGTTGAAAACAGTGGGAAGTGTTGGCATCTGAATGGTGGGTCCATTTAAGAGTGTTTCTGACAGTACTTGTGTGCCACATTTGCTAATTTTCATTTATGAAGAACACCACAAAACGGGGGGTTGCTGGATGTCTAAGCCTATCTGCTGGGACTTGTTTTTGTGTGCTGCTCAAGTGCTGGGCTCTTCACTTCCAACACACCTGTGCATTATCGTCTCCTTCTCCTGCTACAGTTATAAAGAGGCTGTGCCTTGCCAGGGGCGCAGCCTCTGGCGGTGCCTGAAGGGCAGCCACAAAAGGGCACTGGTCATTTTGTGGCCAACTGTGCCAGACTGTTTGGAATTTTCTACTGGAGAATAGCTCCATGCCTTGGGAATACTCCAGGAGTGAATTGTAATGCTGTGGCATACTATTGCTGTAAGGGGTTGTTGGGAGAGCTTGTGAATGCCTAAAGCCTCCTCTGGAGTTAAGTTTTTGGTATTTCATTTTCGTGACTTCCCAGTATATGCTATGTCCTGGAAAAGCTCAAATGACAGACACCAGATTTCCCTCTCTCCGGAGTTGGATTTACCTATCTCTAAGCAGAGGAAGCTGAGCAACATGGGTTTTGTGGATTTGGGGGAGACAGACTCAACTTGCTCTACAATTCCTCGTACTGCCAATAGATTTGCCCAACTTGAAGTTGAGGGCAAAGATGTAAATGTGCCCTCTAATATTTCTACAGCTGCTCCCTCCCCTGCAACCATGGGAGGGATCCAGCCCAGTGTTCTTAATCTGGCCGAGCTCTTTGCAGAGCAGTGTATTCTTACTGGTTCATTTCTCAGTTATTTACCAGTATTGCTGAATGTAAGGAGTTGATCTTAGCAGTTCAAGCCCAACTATAGGTTCTTAAGGCTCCTAACCCTTCTCAGCCCTCGTGCCCCCCACAGGTGTTACCCCATCCCCATCTCAAGTTGATGGTTTAAATGACAAGGCAGCAAACCTAGCACCCCTCTTGGCGCAGCACTCTGGGCCCTCTAGGGGTTTTATTCCTGGGCCCTTTGATGCATCAGTTAGGGGATATTTCTATGATTGGGGGTTGAGGCTTGAAAGGAGGGCTGTTGCCCTAANCCCCCCCCCCCGTGGGTTGCGAGTATTCCGGATTCCCCCTCAACCCCAGTATGGTCTGTTTCTCCTCTTTTGTTAGATAAATCCGACCCTTTGTCTGAGTTGTTGGATAGGCTTCAATCTCTCCCAGCCCAAACAGGGTTGTTGGGTTCTCAGGAGAATCGTATATTGTTTGAGGATTGGACTGAGGGAGGAAGAGGCATCCTTTTTACATTCTTTTGGTGCTCTTTCCTCTCTTAAGCATAGCACTATTCTGAAAGGCTTGCATTATTTCAAGCTAAATTACAGGGTATTAATCCTGCCATCCTGGTCTTGTCTGACCCTGTGCCTCAGACCCGGGAGCCTGATTTTTAAAAGATCTGCTACTTTACCCTCTGTTCTAGGACAATGGGACACCATGCGTTATTTGGCATCTGAAGAACTTGGTTCTTCTCCCCTCGCAGTTGGCTCTGGGAATGTTCAGGCCATTCCTCTTGCTCCTCGGTTCCCTCAGTCTAAAGGTTCAAATAAGAATGGTGCCATCTATTTTGCTTCCCAATCTGCTTTAGAGCTGGTGGTGGTTTCGCAATGACTCCTTTTCCCCAGGGTACTTGAACTTACAGATTTTGTCTTGGAATACTGGGGGTTGGAATGCTAGCGTGGTTGATAGTGAGTTTAGATAATTTTTGCAACAGTATGATGTAATTGCTCTTCAAGAAACCTGGGAAACAGGAACTTTATCTGGAAGGTTTTGTTTCCCATTCGCTCCCTGGGGTTCGAGCTACTGATAAGGGATGACTTAGTGGAGGTTTATCCTTACTTGTTGCCTCTTCTTTGTCTATTAAAGTTTCTTCCTTAGGTGGATGCTCTAATTTTGCAGCTGGTTGGGAACTTATGGTAGCTGATTTGTACTCTTTCTTTTCGATTAACATATATAGTTCCCCAGTGCAAATCCCCTTATTACATCTCTCTGATCTGGCTAGAGCTGTAGGATTATTTTAGTTCTTTATTATTGGATCACCTGTCACCTGAATTATTGTTTTTGGGCGGTTTCAACACCTGCATGGGGAAGGAGGCTAATAATTTAGCCCTTTTGGCTATGTATCATCAGCCCTATGCTTTTCTGGGTTCTCAACGTAATTCTAGAGACTCCCCACTCCAATGCTCTTGACTCTAAGTGCAGACAGTTTGTAGATTATTTTAATTATTCTTAATCGTAATATCCCAGATGATTTGTTTTGGAGAATTCACATTCTTCATGGACAAGGGTGCGCATATTATTGAGTACACCCTCATCTCTGTTCCGTTGTCTTCTCATATTAGGGATTTCTCCATATTATCGGACGCTGATAAAGACCACCAGCCATTATTAATGCAGCTACAGGTTCCTCTTGGAAGGGGTATGGTCTGGTCGAGAGACCTCAAATCTTGGGAGTACAACAACCAGGCAGATGTTACTTGCCAGCATGTGAAGTGGGCTCCCCATCTTGAATTGCCTATCATCCGGCTGTTAAGCTTGGCCCCTCTCCTTGAGCTAAGGGATGCTATTTTGTCTTCTAAGGATTCTGTTACACAGGGCATGAAATTTCAGATCCAAGTCTAGTAGTCAAAAAGTTTTCTTGGTCGCCAAGGGTAAATTAAACTGCAAATTTGCATCATTAGCCACCACCTATTTATGCAAATATGTACATTTGCATATTTGTGCATAAATAAGTGTTCCTCATCTGCGCACATACCTTTTAATAGCTACTAAGAACTACTCACACTTAATCATGGATCATCCCCCCGCAGGGATGGGGGTGTGGGACAGCCGGGATGGGGGACAGCCGGGATGGGAGAAACAGTATGGGGACATGCACGCAGGCCAGAGAGGGGCTGGTGGCTACGGGTGCCAGCCGGGCGCTGGGGGCAGCCTTACCTGCTGGGCTGCTGCTGCGCCTGCCTGTGGAACTCCCTGCAAATGGAGGCCTGTTTGGCCCCGGATCTCCTCTCGTTTTGCTGCACTTGTAAGACGTGGCTGTTCTGCCTGGCTTTTGGGTGGGGGGGCGGATGGGGCGGAGGAATGAGCTAGGGTGTGGGGTGGTTGAAGGTATTTTTTACTCCTCCCTTTGTTGATTATTTTAAAGGTGTTTTTAACTGTTTTGATTTGTACTGTTGTACACCGTCCAGAGCTGCCTGTGGCAGGATGGGCAGGTTAAAAATGTTTAAAATAAATAAGGTGGTGATGACCAGTGGCTTGTCCCATTGGAGGTTCCCATGTGGGGTTCTGCAGGGTTCCATGTTGTCCCCATTCCTGTCCAGTGTGTATCCTAGGCCCCTGGGTAAGGTTGTACAGAGATATGGAGTGAAGTGCCATCAATATGCTGATGACACCCAGCTCTGTCTTTCTTTTTCATGTGACCCAGGTCCTGCAGTCTTGGTGCTTATTCAGTGCCTGGCTGCCATTGGGGACTGGATGTGTGCAAGGCTGAATCCAGACGACCCAAGTGATGATGGTCGGCTGGCATTGTGACCTGGGAGACATAGGGACCCCTGTTATTGATAGGACCCAGTCTTTTTTGGTCACTCAGGTTCTCAGCCTTGAGGTGCCCTTGGATTCATTGCTGTGCCTGGATCACCAGGTTGCGGTGGTGGCCAGGAGCAAGTTTCATGAAATACATCTGGTGAGAAGACTGTGACCCTTCTTATCAGATTTGGATTTGGCCACTGTTGTCTATGCCTTTGTAACCTCAAGGCTAGACTACTGCAGTCTGCTCTATGTAGGGCTGCCTGTGATGATTGTTCAGAAGCTGCAGATGGTGGGGCCCCATCTTCTCCTGGGGTGGATTGCCAGGAGCCCATTACACTGGTGCTCCAGAGTTTGCAATTGCTACAAATAGCTCTTGACTGGACTACTGTAATGCGTTCTACGTGCAGCTGCCCTTGACGATGGTCCAGAGGTTGTAGCTAGTGCAGAAAGTGACGGCCCACCTCCTGACGGGGATGAGCCGCCGTGAGTACATTACATCTGTGCTCTGTGCTCTGCACTGGCTGCCTATTGTCTTCCGGGCCCAATTCAAGGTGCTGGTTATGACCTATAAAGCCCTAAACGGCTTGGGTCCTGTTTACCTGCTAGACCGCCTCAGAACTCGGGTTTTCTCACAACCCTTACGGTCTGCTGGTGGTGCCCAGCTCGATATCCCCCGGGTATGCCGGGTGGCGACGGCAGACAGGGCGTTCTCGGCGGCCACACTTCGGCTGTGGAACCCCCTCCTGTTGGAGGCCTGTTTGTCCCCGGACCCTCCCCTCTGTCCATAGATGTTGTAAAACCTGGCTGTTCCACTGGGCCTTCAGGGAGTGGGGAGTAGGTGCGGTGGGAGGATTTTATTTATTCCTTGCAACTGCCATGTCCATTTTATATTTTTATATTGTGTAATATTTTACATGTCTTATTATTGCTGTTTTATAATTGTGTTGTACGCCGCCCTGAGCTGCCATTGTGCAGGAGGGACCGAGCTATAAATGCTTGTATAAATAAAAATAAATAAATAAATTCAAGCTGCTGGTTTTGACCTCTAACCAGGGCCCAGATTCTAAAGCGGAATTAAAAAAAATATCTGTGGGAGTTTGTTCTCCTCATGGCCCGATTCTGCAGGTCCCTGTCCCTCACGCCCACCCTCACCGCACAGGACCAGGCTGGGTTGGGTGGGTGGGAGGTTGCCTCCCACTCCCCAGCCTGTTTGGATGCAGGCGGTGGCGGCAGAATTCCTGAACACTGCTGCTACCTTCCCCCTCTGCTGGGCTGGGGAGAGGGAGGGCAGCGACAGTACTCGGAGCTCCTGCACACGGGGTGGCTGTAGTGGATGGGTGGGCTGCTGGGGCTTGCCTCCCCTCTACCCTCCCCAGTTTGGCAAATTGACTCCCTGGCAGTGGTGGTGGTGGCGGCAGCAGCTTGTCCTGGTGGCTCTCCGGATGACTTTGTCTTGCCACTTCCTGGCCCCACCCCACAGGGCCTCTCAGGGCGACCCAGGACAAGCTGCCGCTGCCAGTGAGTTGATTTTCCAGGCCAAGGACGGTGGGTGGGGAGGCAAAGCCCCGGCAGCCCCACCCACCCAACGCAGCCTGGCCCATGGGTAGGAGCCCCTAGCTTCCTTCCATCCCCATGTGGAATCTCATGCTCCCCTGAGGGGCAAGAGGAGGAGCAGGGCAAGAGATGCCACAGGGGGAAGGGCTTTTCTGTGACTCCACAAATCGTGGTCCCGCATTTGACTTGGGCCCCTGCCTATAAAGCCCTAAATGGCTTGGGCCCCAGGAAGACTGCCTCTTCCCTCATATCCCAGCACGGTCTGTGAGGTCGTCTGGGAGCGCCCTCTTTCAGGTGCCACCTGCCCGTGAAGTTTCTACACAAGAGTACGCAGAGAGGCATTCTTGGTGGCTGCCCAACAATTATGAACCTCCCTCCCTTTGGAGGTTCATCTAAGCCCAAGCCTGCTTATCTTCTGGAAATGATCAAAGACCTTTCTGGTAGACAAGGGTGGGATTGGGCAGTATGGGAGAGTTGAGGAAAGGGCTGTGGCCCAGGGGGATTTTTTAGATGTCTTTTTTTTTTTAAAGCCGCCCTGAACCTTAATGAGAAGGACAGCATATAAATGTAAATCAAAATGAATACATTTTAAAAAATTGTTTAGGGTGGTGGCCATCTTGGGGCTTTAGTGAGAGGTTTGTAGTCTCCTCATTGCTACCCTCTGGGACTCCTGATCCTCACTGATCAAACAATCATCAAGGAGCAGCAATGCTCCCCTTGCCTATGTCCCCCCCCATCCCTTATCAGCATTACAAGTCCCAACCTGGGGCTTGCAGTGCAGGTGCAGCATGTTTGTCCTCAGCCAAACAACTAATTTTGGGGGAGCAGGAACATCCCCTCCCCTTCACACATTGGAAGCCTGGTGAGTAGGCTTGTATGCCTGACTAGTGTGTAATTTGTGTATCTTTACAGCCTTGTTAATGTTTATACAGTTGACACTTAGGTCTGCTGCGCACACAGTTTTTGCTCTAACAGAACTATTTCTGTTAACAATGTGATACTTTTACCAATGTAGATGCATTGGTGCAAATCCTAGTAGAGATATGGTTCTATTGGTATAAACTCTTTCCAGAAACAAGCTATGTAAGTAGAAAGGTAATGCTAGGAGGTTGCACGGTGGAAACTGCATGTATTTCTAAACCAACAGAGTTCTATTTGTACTAACACTGGTTAAGACCTCATACAAAATCTTGGGACACTTAAAACTTCTATGGAGAAATATTGAGTTATTTCTTTCTCAAAATGTACAGCCTAGCTCTTTAAAATTAATGGAATTTATTTTTGATAGGTCTGTTCAAATGCATACCCATAGCTAAATAAAATAACTTCATTTACAACCACAAGGTGGGGGCAGTTGAGCAAATAATTGTATTTTGCAATGTTAATCTAGTTTAGGTTTTATTACAGCAGAGGGCGTTAGTTCTTTAAAGACAGACAAAGCATGCAGTATGTTTTGGAGGATTTTCTGCTTGGTCCCTTCAAACAACATTGGAAAATGTTATAACTATGAATATGTAAATAGAAATGCTCACTGCCTAAGGGGCAGAAAAAAAAACATTTTTAAAAAATTATGTTTTTAAAGAAAATCCTACTCCCTTGCACAAGTGCATTGCAGTTCGGTATTTACATGATCATTTACTCAAATAATTTTCTCAGATAACATCCATTGCCACAGTTGTCCCTGGATGACCATTTCATCTCCTGAACTCTTAAGTTAAAGAGAGCCTCTACCACTTACATCAACTTCATGCAGTATCTGTAAATGTGAGAGAATGTGCATTTTTTATGTGTATGTAATGTGTCTGGAAAATTGTATCGTAAAATATAGTATCAGAAATATTGTGGGTTCATGTAGTTAATGCCTATGTCGTGGATAGATCTTGCATCCAGAAGAGACTGGTACAATTGACTTTCTTCTTTTGTGCATGACACTGGTGACAGAATTTCACCTTATGGTTCCTGTATTGAGCTCAACAGCGTGAAGCTGAACAGAAGCACATATCTAAAAAAAAAAAAAAGAGAGATCCTGTATTTTATTTATTTATTTAAGCGGCTCCTTCGGTCTGCCGGGGGTGCCTTCCTGGAGGTCCCCCGTGTTAAGTGGGGGGCCACAATGGAGAGGGCATTCTCGGTGGCCGGGCCGCGTCTCTGGAATTCTCTCCCGGAGGAAGCTCGCCTGGCCCCAAGCCTCCTAACATTTTGGTGGGCTTGTAAAACCTGGCTGTTCGCCCAGGCCTTTGGGGAGAGTGGGTTAGGGTTTTTATTCTCCCTGCCCTTATTTTTTATTTTTCTTTATCCCTGGATGTTTTAATTGTGATGTTTTTATGAAGAAATGTTTTATAAACTTTAAGTGTACGTCGCCCCGGGATGCCATAAGGGGCGACTCATAAATGTAAGAAAATAAATAAATTTATTTATTAATAAAATGTGTATGCTGCCCCCTCCTGCTAAAAGCATCTCAGGGCGGCAACAACACATTAAAATAAAGATTAAAATAAATAACATCAAAATACAATTAAAATCCCTCAAACAATTTGAACCCCTCTCTGACCCAA